>CAOKZL010001935.1:0-265285 GCA_948472985.1 Iguana delicatissima | reverse complement strand
TCACTTAACTTAGATTTGTTAACGCTTTTAGGATTAAAATTAACCTTTTGTTCATATACATGGGATGCAGAGGGTGATGTTTAAATTATATGCCAAGATAACGGGTATTCCATGTGATGGAATGGGGAGCAGAGACAATCCAATTACCTTTACAGGTTTCACTGGTCATTTCTTACACGTGCCTGAAAGCTTGCATGCTGCCTTTTCAAGCTCCGTACACTGTCTATAGATACTGGGAGCAGAATGCAGTGGAAATGAGTTACTAGAAAAGCTGTAGCAAGGGCTGAGATGTTTACAATCTATTTAGTATTGCACCAGATTCTTAGGGAGCTGGCATCCATCCAACACCAAATGGATCTGGAGGATTTGACCCCAAATCCATATACTGTCCTACTACTGTATATACACCACTTTTGGAACACTTTTTGTTATGTCCATGCTTGCTATTGCTTTCTGTGGCACTTCTGTAAACCCTTCAGCAGGCTATTTCTTGATATGAATATTTTCCCTTACCTTTCCTCCATAGGGACTGAGATACAGCAGCGATGATTGCTAGATGAGTTATTTTCCTATCCCCAGTGGTAGCTGTTACCAGATGTTTACATGTTTTCAAATGTCAAATGTAGGTCTTCAAATCATTCCATCCCACTCCTTTTTCTTAAGAAATGTGTCATTTCTTAAATAATGTTTTTATGGACAGGGTGGAAAGATGCAATTTCTTTCTTGATGTTTAACCTCTTCCCTACTGTATATATCTGTGAACAGCAGTGGCCATTTTTACTAACAAATCATTTAAGATTTTCCGGGTACATCATGCCTGCCTTCCCTTTGGCCACCTGCATGCTCTTTTAGCAACATAACATGAAGATATAGGAAGACAATTGATTGCTGAATATGTGAGCAGTATAAGGTTCTGTTATCCTTCAAGGACTTGCTGATCATATCTGTTCAGTTATGGGGTTGTTGACTCAGTCAACTCCTAGGCCATTTCCACCCGAGACTGTTATAGCGCCATTATTCCACTTTCAACTTCCTATGGAATGCTGGGGTTTGCAGTTTAGGGAGGGGCTGGCTGGCCCCTCCCTAAGCTGAGAACCCCAGGATTCCACAAGATGTTGAAAGTGGAATAATGGTGCTATAACAGTCTTGTGCAGAAATGCCACTAGTGTTCTGTAGTCCACCTGTGGGCTGTGTTAGAAGGATGCTGTGTTAGAAAAATGCTAGAGGTTGCAGTATTTGCTACTGTAGTTCTCAGGATTTTTTTAAAAAAATACTCAAATGTTGTTTCTGTTGTCCTGGACTTTTTGTTTGTTTTTGGCAATTCCAAGCACCAGCTGCAACATTTGATTCCCACCCCAAAGTGGGTTTCTTTGTAATTGCAAGACATATTGGAAGAAAATGTCTCCTCTGCTCCTTTCTCTCCCCCCTTTTTTTAAAAAAATAGAGTTGTAGTGTATCAGTGAAATTTCACTTTTTTATGTTGGTCTAACTACAAGAAAATATCCACACAGCTGCACTTTCTCCTTCAGTCCATAGAAATTGTTGAAACTCAGGTACCAAACTACATATCTCTGGATTGCTGCTTAGAACTGTTGCTGCCATATTCCATTCTATATGTCATAGTGTATGGTTTCAGTGCCCCTTAAGTCATCACATTGTGAGTGTCTTTGAACACTCCAGATTGTTGGTTATAAGTGGAAAATCAGGTGTAATGACATGGACAAGTGAACTACCCATTGTGGGGAGAAGATAAGGGGAGAATGGTACACAGGATAGTCTATTTGCTACAGCAGTCTCATATCTGCTGGAAATATGCATTTTGAACCTTTAGATCAACGGTGGTCAGTATCCCACTTGAGCAGCCCTGAAATTTCCCACCAGTCCCCTAAATCCACGATTTTCTTTTTTAAAAAAATCCAGCACAATTTTGGGGCAATTAATAATGTTGGAGCATGCAGAAAGCCCCACCCCCAATGTAAAACACCGCATAAAAATATTCCCACAGGCATCCCATACTACATCCAAACACCTTGTTCTCTTCAGTTCCTCTCAAAATGGCAACAGGACCCCTCCTGCCACCATTTTGAGAAGGACTGCAGTGGAAAGCTGGGATATTTTGGCTTGCTGTGTGTGCGCATGCACACGTGTGGTGCAACTGTAGGGGGCTTGAGGAAGACTGGCCTCTAACCCACATGCAGTTGCCCACCCCACTTTAGATACTAGAGGAAAGGAGCAGGGAGAAGTCACCTTAATGGAGGACACCTCTCTGCTGCTTGGGTGACTGATTAGCATATTAAATACTTGAGCTCAGAAACCATTGTTTAAGCATCAAGTCACAAATCTCAGAAATGCAAAGGCTGAAAAGAATTCCTTTAGTGCCTTAAAATAGAGGCAGCTGAGTATATCACCTTGAGTTGCTTTGCATTGTGTCATATTCCATGGTATTCTTTTGCACTCCATGCTGACAGCCTGACACATCAAGTCAGACAGCCTCTTATTATTAAATCTGTTTGCAAATGCACTGAGATTGCCCTTCCCATCTGCCCTTAGTTATGAGTGGTGGCAGACTGTGGCTGTGAATCACAGCCCCCATATAAATAGGTTCTCTAATGTCCTTCCTTGTTCTTTTTCCTTAACTATGATTGTCATTCGCAAGGGACTTCGTGAAGAAACACACCAGTTAAAGGCTGTGCTTGCCTGCCTGTTTACTTGTTTGCTAGAAGATACATATCAAAACCAACATCTTGAAATTTTTATAGGGCATTGCAAGAATCCAGTGTCTTTAAAAAAAAAAAATGAAAGAGGAGAGGTGGGGGATTCTTCCCTGCAGAAGGGAAACTACACAATGTTTTGCTTGCTCTGAAAATTAATCCAAAATTGGATTGGATCAAGTCTGGATCAGGCCCTTTCTCCCTGGTGATTGTCATAATGATAGTGATGGTGATGATAGTGATAACAATGATGACAGCATCAACATCATTGGGTCTGCCAGGACCTGGAGGGCTTTCATAGAAACCAAGGACTTCAGTAGGTACCAGTCAGTTTGGCTATATATCTACTGCAATATCAGAAGTATGCCTCTGTATATTAGCAACTGAAAAATGCAAGAAGGAATCTGAAGTTGCCCTGCTGGTGGGCTTCCCATAGGCAAGTGGTTGGTCACTGTGGGAACAGAAGATTAAACCTAATAGGCTGTGGTTGTTCAGGATCTGAACAGAAGACTGGATCTTGGTCTGATCCAATATATCCATTCTTAGGGTCAGCTCTGGTTAGTACTTGCATGGGAGACTGTCAATGAATACCAGGTGTTGCCAGCTATACTTCAGAAGAAGGAAGTCACAAAACCACCTCTGAGTATTCCATGCCTAAGAAAACCCTATGAAATGCATTGGGCCGCCTTAGGCCAACTGGCAACTTGAAGGCACATACAAACACATAACAAAGACTTCATGCTGTTTCCCACAACAGACAGCCAGATGCTTAGGAGAAGCCCACAAACAGGAAATGAACACAAAGAGCCATTCCACATTTTTTTTTCTTAGAAACTGCAGTTTGCAGAAAGATTCCTCCACCAATGAAGCTGCTTCAGATTTTCAACTGTGTTGCATCTGCACAGCTCATACTCACTAGTTGTGTTAGAAAATAGATCCTATTGTCTCCAGTCTGGGTAGCTGTCCTTTTATATCAACATGTTAGAGTTTGTGTGTGTATAGTTTGTTTATATGTGTGTAATTGCTTTAGGTATGATAGACTTTCCACAAATACATCATGCTGAAAGCAATTCAAAAATAAAGTGATGACTATCTGAATACAACAACAGCATATATTGCTACTCACAATAGTCTCAGCCTAATAATAAATATATATATAAAATGTTACAACCTAACAATGATCTTTCCATATGTCATTTTAAATTCATTTAATAGCATGTTCCCCACCACCACCAAATAAACAGAAATCTATTAATATATCAATTAATAACAACTAAGTAGGGCTAACAGTTCCGCAGCTCATTTAGATGGAGTAAGTTTGAGTGATTTGAGTCATTCTCCGACAGTTAATTTTGCTACCTCTCCCATTTTGCTGCTTCTCCTTCCTAATACTGCTACATTTTGCCTCCTGACTTAAAACAAGCAGACAGACAAACTCTCAGTATTGTGGTTCATAAAGCCATCTCATGTAGATACATCTGCTTGTGACCTGGGTGGGCTATTGAGCAGGGGGTGTCTATAATCCGAAGGCTCCTCTTGATGTTTCCTTCTCTTCTCATTTGTACTTCTAGTTCAGAATCTTCACATTCTTCTTCTCCCTACGAAGGTCCTGTTTTTATTTTTCTAAACTTGTTGCAATGTTAACATTAAGGCCCTTTCCTCACCGGGGGGGGGGGCGAAACGGGGCCGCGCACGCAGGGGCAGAGCTCACCCGCAAGCGGGTTGCTCTGTCCCTGCGGAGAGCGCGGATCCACCGTTCTAAATGCCGCCAAATTTCGGCGGCGTTCGGCGGTGCCCAAAATGGCGGCTGCCGACTTCCGGCGGCACTCCACCAATCAGGACAGCGCGCCAGCCGGAAGCCTGCCCTTGGGCAGATCTGCAGGGATGTGCTACTGCGTCTCTGCAGCTCTTCACCAGGGGCTGCCACGGGGCAGCACGGGTGAGTTTTATAAAAACCACTTTCGAAGGTGGTTTTTGTAAAACTCACAGCGCCACCCCCGCGGCTGCGCTAGAGCAGTTTGAGGTCTAGAACCTCACTTTTTTTAACTGCTCTAGCGCACCCCCTGGTGAAGAAGACCTCCAAGAGAGGTCGCTCTAGCATGGGCAATATGCCCATGTGGAAATGGCCTAACACAAGATGCTGATATTTTCCTGCTAGCCAGTGCAGTAATTTTTTGGTTTCTCTCCCCACTCCTGCTCATAGAAGTATTGTGAAGTTCCTCACCATGATCATGCTCTTTGTTTAAACTTCTCTGTATTTTTTCTGAATCACCAGGACATCTCTGGTGGCTTCATTCTTCTTGACTAGTTTTGTTTCCAACTTTATTTGTGACCTGCAGTTTTCATATTATCCTTCAAAATCGTCTGTTTTATCTTTCCATTTCTTTTTTTCAAAATCACCACTAGAACAGCTTCTTTTAATCTACTAATGTACATCTACTTTTTTTTTAATTGCCATCATATTCCATGCCATGATTCCCAGTAACAGAACTTAATTTCTGTGTAAGTGCTGATTAAATTAGACTTACCTCAACCATGTGAACCAAGGAAGTTGCTTCTCATAGTACATATCTTTCTTTGTACTTACTTGACCATAAACTTCTTCTGCTCATTGAAGCTGCAGTTTTTTTAATCTTCCCCCAGTTCATTCAGCTCTTGTCTATGGGAAATTAACATGGCATCATTCACAGATATTAAATCAGGTGCATCTGGAATGTTTCAATGGACAGTATTCTACAAGTTGGCTTTGAAAAATGGCATGTCTAGCATTCTGGCAAGACATTGGGACTAAAAAAAACACAACTTTTATGATCCGAGTAACTTAATTATGGTTATTTTTATGATACTAGTGACTTAATTACTGCTTATTGGTGGTTCTACCATTTTTTTTAACCCTCCATAGAACAACAGCCCTTTGTCTAATGTATCCGCTCAATTTAAACTGAATATGGCCAACTCCCTTCACCCCACATCTATGCCCTCTCTTGTTTCAAATCTTTAGCATTAAGCCACATAGGCATGTTTCATGTAACTTAGTTAAATGTTGTGAAATCACTCTACTTGTCAAAGTTATTCTGACTGACCACCTGTATTCTTCCCCTGAGGTCAGGATAATTTGTTAAACTGATATTTGTGATTGCACAATTACACTTTCCCAGTACTTTTATCAGGAGGAAATAGGCTGCCCATTTTACTTTCTTGGCAGATTCCTCTACTGTATCTTTGCTCTGTTTGTTCATAGAGAAAGGTTCAGCCTGTCATTCCTCCCCCCATAGTATGACCTGTTGGGATCGTTGCATGGTATACTTTTTGGTTTTTTACCTCTATGCCAGTTGGCGTGGACCACTGGGTGAACCAATGTGCTTTTTGAGTATGCAAAACATTAGAAATACATTATTTCAAATATTCTTACAACTTCAAAATGGCAGATGGAGAGATCTTTAGTTTCACTTTCTCTCATATTGTTTTCAATCTCTCCCAATGTTAAGAAATATGAAAAAAGGTTGCCTGTTGTCCAGTGAGCAGACAGATCAAAGTATACTATGAAATATGATGAGTAGAATCTGGTAGAAAATAGAAACACATGAAGCAGAGGACCTGTAAACCCTCCAAATTTCCTAATTTGTTGTGGACAGGTGATTAATCCTCTGATGTCCTGCTTTTTCAACCCAAATAGCCATGATGACCATCTTCCAAGTGAAAATGCACCTTTGTTGAGGAATGCTCCCTGGGTCACATAAATCAGAGTTCATTATGGGGAGGGTTTCATTTTTATTTTTATGGTTCTATTTACATTTTATGAAACCATCTGGTCCTTCTACATTTTTTAAAAAATTGTTTATGTGGGAGTTGGCAGCAACCAGGATAGAGCAAGTATTGTTGCCTGTGAGAAGGCACCAGGTTTTTAGACAGTGGGAGAAAGCACATTGGTTTGAAATGTAACACACATAGGTCTCTAGACAAGGAGCTGTAGCAGTCAGGTTGGGAGGAAGCCCATGGAGCAAAATCTCATTAACGTATTGGTTGGCTACTCCCAGTCTCAGTTTCATGCATTCCCCCCTGCAGGCCATTTGTACTGGTTTATCAGTAAGGCTCAAGTCCAGCAATTTTCCTCTGGCACCTTCACCTTTGGGATTGTCCAAAGTCCAGGGAGAGCCCAGTAAGCCATTATAGAGTCAGCAGTGACAGTTTGAAAAATGGCTAAACAAGAGAACAAATGTGTTTCATGGAAGGGAATGTAATGAGTTGCTCCAGGACATGATTGTCGGCAGCCAATCCCACATGCAGCCGTATCCCAAAGAGTCATAGGCGTTGGGTGGTCTGCATTAGCCAGTGTGTTTTCTCTGCTTTATTCTCTTCCTCCTTTCCCACCATCACCACTGTTTTCTACCTCCTGATGTAGCTATTTTTCAGCTGCTTCAAAGCCCAGATGAATTTGCTTCCATTAATGTAGGAGCAGGGGGTGTTACATCCAAAACTGGGTGACTCTGCTGGTTGTTTGGATGGAAGCTGTAGCATTACATTCCAGCCAGCAGAACTGACTAACTCATAGCAGCTGCAAGAGTCTCAAAAGCTGGACCTTTCCCATTTTAATTTCAACTTTTTTGAAGTGTAAGGCAAAAGGAGAGGGCTGAAAAGAGATTTTTTGTAAAGGGATTGCCTGCTTGATTTTCCTGACACTCTCCCACTCCAGGGTTACTGGCATGGAAAATCAGAGCTGTTTGTTGACAAAATTATCTCTGACTTGATAACGTGAACATTTTTTTTTCTTTCCAAAGAGTAGGCTAGCTCTGGCTTTCTAGCACAGATTCTTAATACTGGACTCTGTGTTGTTTTATTTGGCTTTGCAAGATAGGCATCATCAATCTCAGCGACTTGGTGTGACAAAGGTTAGCATACAACTCTTGGGCTTCTGTGTTTTCCAATATAGCAGGAAGAAATCTCCTTTCTCTTTCTCCCTCTCCCTCTCCCTCACACCCCGACCCTGTACATTTTGTTCTGTTTTCCTGGGAACCTCAGGTGTCTTGATAATCAGCCAACAGAAACATCTTTTCTGCAGCAGACAAAACTAGTTCCTCATAACCAGTCCTAACAATTCCCCACTGAATTGAAGAATACAAAACTGAACCTTTATTGATTCTTCGAGATAATAACAGCCCTGCCTCCCTCTATGAAATGTCCCCACTGCACTGTATGTACTCTTCTGTCTCCTTAGTATTCTCATAGTCCATGATACAAATATACTTATGTTTTCTCTCAGCCTAAATGTATTTCTTTCTCTGTCTCATGAAGAGATGTTAATGAATATCTGCATGGTGCTTTGAGATCTGAGAGAAAGCCATTGTGGCTGTATTACAGGATATGGGAGTCTTCTTTGAATTTTTCCAAGGCTCAGTGACTTCCATGATAACCTCAGTAAACTGTGAGCATGCTGCAGAAGTCCTGTGAAATTGTACCAGCAGAGTCATGAGGGCTTCTTGCAAATGTATATTTGGAACTGGGCTTCTTGCAAATGTATATTTGGAACCACACGGCAACAAATAGAGAACAACTAGATACTTTATAAGCAAAATACAAAGCTTGTAAGTTATTTTTTTTTAAAAAAAGTAAGGTCACAAATAGTATTCTGAGCCCCAAATATAATTAGTTGCTGTTATATGTTTGTTTACAACTCAACCTGTTGCTTTCTCATGATCAAAGTTTGCTTTCTCATTATCAAGAAGGAACTAAAATAATGTTTGTAATTACTTTTAGTTACTCTTAGGGGAAAAATTTGGAATGTTAGAAGGGCCTCCCTTGTGATATAAAGCACACCTAAGTAATGAAACCACACAAAACAGGAGACTATAAGGATATACACAACAAAATCCAAAATCCACAGAGCAGTGATAGCTTTACTGGGTACCCAATAAAGGTAACACTGCTTAGTGGATTTGGGGTTTTGTTGTATTTTGTTGCATGGTCTACATGGCTGCCCCAAATACATTTCCTAAAACAGCTGTAGTAATACAATAAAAGGAGTAAATTTATCCCTCATTATACTGCACTCATTACAGAACTAAGTTATGCTAAGGGGCATAATAATAATATACTTTAGTTATTAAAAGAAAAAAATTACTTAGAAATAACTCATTATTTATAACTAGTTACTTTGAGGATCTGACTAACAGTGATATACAAAGGATAGAATTGTATTATTTATTTTATCATTTTTCCCACAAATTTCCTTATGAATGGATACTTTGGAAGCACAGTTCAAGCACTGAGATAGATGGCTAGGGAGGATTTCAGGAGAGAGCAGCCAGTGTTGGCAATACTTTTAGCATGACCTTTTGCAGACTATAGAGATAGCCCACAACGTCCTTGCAACACTTTGGATTTTACATATCCGTGGGATATCTATTCCCTATATATACATGAAATGGAGAGTCACCCCCCCCCCCAGCAAGGAAAAGACTTCTAAATCAGATTCCATAATACGGCCCTTGAGGAAAGGTCAGATTGTCAACTGCTGGTGTACACCTGAGAGTTTCCCTGTTATTTCCATTGCCATTCCACCATAACATTATTAAGATAGCCGTCGACCCTTGTGCCCTGTCACTGAAGTGGGCACAAGTCAGTGGCTCTATTTTGTAACAGCACCGGAGCAACAAAATGGCTGAATCTTGTGCTGGCTTCATTCCTAAGAATCGGTCTTATGCTGCCTCTCCTGTCCATAGGGTAGCATGACTCATATGAAAAATAAAAGGGAACTTCTTTAGGCCAAAGCCAGCAGGAGGTCTGTAGAGTACATCTCAGTTGGGGTTCCCTTTCTGCATATCATAGATGAGACCTGATTAATGAATTGCTTGAAATAACAGACTGAAATAACAAACCTGAAATCCTGCCCAAATATTTCCAGAGGCAGATCTGTATTTGAATACCAATCAGCAATAGCATGGCACTTAGAAGCTTTGCCAGCCAAGGGTCCATCAGATGCATGATCATATCCCAGTAGCAGTTTCTTTAACATATGAGCTTATATGCATTTGGGGATTTTTAACTAGAAGAAAAAGCCGATGAAAGGCATCACTGAAAAAAGGACAAGAGACAAATTTGCATAAAATGTTCATATGCCCATTTATTGGTACACGTGCAAATAGTCTCACCATAGTGGGGAAGGCTACCTGCTCAAACAGCTTCGGGGGAAGGGGGTCACCATTGATTGGTGCCTTCAAGGTCCCAGATTTCCCTTCTCATGGTTCCTTGAACTGGACAACCATAAAAGATAACTTCAGAGGACAGCTGCTTTTAAAAGAAAACACATGGCTAGTGGTAGCTGGCAGCTTCAGTGTCAGTGTGGCTATGAATTCTGTCTTTCAATTCAAAGTTCAAAATGCTAGCCAAGTTGCTGAACCTATTCTCAAAAAAGATTCAGTACCATGGATATCTCCTTTGAGATCTGGACAAAATCTAGAGCTAATACATAACCCCACAAATAAGGAAGCCAGTAGCTGCCACTTCAAATGGCCACCCAGTGTTTAACTCACAACGTGTATCACCAAGTAGTTAGAACTTAAGGTGGCCTGGAGCCATAGCATTGAAAGGGATTGCATAAAAGCAAGGATTAAGGCTGTGATGTGTCACGTGAGCCTTAAAGACTGAATGTAGTCCCTTGTTGTTGTGTGCCTTCAAGTGGTTTCATACTTACGGTAACCCCAAGGCAAACCTATCATGCACTTTTCTGAGGCTGAGAATGTGTGATATGCCCAAGGTCATTCAGTGGGTTTCCATAGCCAAGCAGGGAATCGGGCTCTGGTCTCCAGGGTCATAGTACAACACTCAGACCACTACACCACACTTGGTCTTTTCTGTAGCCTACCACGCATTTTAAATCCTCACAGTAGATCCCTGGTTCTTAAGGAAATAACATTTTACCCTGATCTTCATCTATTCATTGCAGGGAACTTTCATGGGAACCTAATAATGTATTTAATATTTTTTTACTTTCCTAAAACAAGACCTTGGAAGAGTACCTAATCAATGATACTGGGCAGGTTAAGTGAGGTGGCCCCATAATAACTATTCTGAACTCTTTGCAAGAAAGGGTGGAATGCAAAAAATAAATAAGGCCTAGATCTTTCTGTCCTGGGACATAGGATGAGGGATAAAACAGATGGTGGGAACATTTGCTTTATTTCACATCTTTCAAGCAACCACTGAGAACTTAATAGATGTGACATATCTTTAGTAACTTTTCACAAATGATCTGATCAACAACATCTGAAATCACTGGGAGCTATAACACATATTGCAAACTGTTTTTGAAGGCTCACATTTGCAAACACCAGGCTATTGGAAAGAGAGTGAAGTCATCACAGTATGATTTGAATGACGGTAAATTCTCCCTGATGGGCTGTCATTTTTCAGATCATGTTTGATTAATAGGCTGGCTTCTTAATCCCAATATTTCTTCCTGACTCTTTGATTTACTGCCTTCCCCCCATATACATTCTGTTCTTTAAAGGGTTAGCAAAGGGTTATTAAAAATTATTTTCCTCTAAAAAACTGCTGATGTAAACATTCCAGATAAATTATGCTGAATAATGGATGGAAATGACTACATAATTTATTGTGCCATAGGCTGAATCAAAGATGCATGCATTTCCTTTAGATCAGCTGCTGATCTTTATCCATACTAAGCCAAAATGCTGGGAATAGTTGATATCCACTGGACTGAATGGACAGCTGAGGGATCAGAAGAGAGATCTTTGTACCTTAAGTACAGGATTCCAACCCAGGCAACATCTATAATGAAGTGTGAATGGAAAGACATGCATGCATAAAACCAGTCAGGGTCTTCTAATTCTAAGTATGGGTACAAGCAGGCATGGCTGATACCTGCATTCATCAGGGTAAACAGGTTCTGTCCAGTTCTGTTGGCAAATGGGGTCCTCCAAAGTTAATGGTGTTTCTGATGCTGGGAATGGACTTCAAGGATGAGTTCCTCTTGGGAGTTTTGCATAGTGATGTCCGTAAAATCTGTAATAATTACCTATTTCAGAATAGAAATTTGCATAGTCCAAAGCTTGTGAATACAATACACATCAAATAACAATTTCTCTAAAAGTTCTTTTCTGGTTTGGACTGTAAAATGAGATCTTGTCTTTCTCCTCTCACCCCAGATTTTGTATAAGATCAGATAAACCTGGATGCTGCACCTTTTCTCCATTCCTCCTGTCCAAGGTTTAGAAATACAAGTGGACTTGCCTACTGAACCACTAAACCTCCTCTAGAGGTGTTTGCTTCGCTTTGCTTAAGCTGGGACTAGTGCCAGAGACATGACAGAAACATGAAATTTGAAGCCATTCTAATATAATGTAACCAACATTACAAATCAGTTTACTTGTTAGGGGCAGGGGATAGACATTTGTTGTCTTGAAAAGACCCAACTTGTGATCCATTCATCCATCATTAGCCTTGCCCATCTCAACTTTGCTGGTATCCCCATTCCTTTATCTAAGGTGTCTGGAGACAAAGTGGTCAGAAGAACAACCTGTGCTTCCTTCTAAGTGAAGCAAGGGAGGCCAGCATACCTCAAAGACACACTGCAGTTCCTACTCATCATCTCAGTCTCCTGCTAGCTGATCTTCTACTGCGCTGTCAAGCAGAGAAAGGAGAATGTTCCTGCTTAGGTTGTAGGATTGCTAGGTCAGCAGCGTCTCAGTCCACAGGATTTCAGTCCCAAAACCTAAAACCAGAGGGGTGGGTGGGTCCTTCTCATGTCACAGAGGAGAGGCAGACAAAGCTTGGCAGGTAGGCCAAAAATGCTATTTGAGTCAGCTGATAGTGAAAGTAAACCTGAGAGCAATCCAGATAAGCTGGCTGAGAATTGGGATAAAATGCTGCCACTCAGGAAATAGGGGAGTGCAGAGCTGGCAGGAGAGGGGTGTGTTTATCAGTGGCTGAGCAGGCAGCAAAATACACCCCACGATTGCAGAACTTGCTGCCATTTCTGCCAGAGCATCCATTCTATGTAGCCTTTTCTACAATGCCTGTGATACCTAGGGAGTTTTTTGACGGCCTGTTGTGTTGCTGGGCTATGAAAGGTGCACTACTAGCTTTCAGAGATGTTTTTGTTTACCTTTCTCCAGGCTCACCCTGCTTCTGCTAGAGTTTGTACATCAAGATGGCTCAGACATTAAGATGCTGGCAGTTCACTCCTTTCCTTGTTCTCAGTGGCACAGTCAGTCCCAGTGCAAGTGCCTGTTCTCTCTATCTCTTCCGTCTCCTCCCCTTAGTCATGGCTTTTTAGTGCACTGTCTTTGCACCAATGCAGCACATGTAGAAACACCTTTGTACCCATACAGAAGGCCCTGGAAAGAATGGGGAATGGTTGAAGTCTGAGCTTTGGAATCAAACTATCTCCTCCTCTAGTCTGCTGTGCCTGGAGTTTAATCTTCCCAGCTGGACACCCAAAGAAACAGAGCAATTCTCTAAAACTTTATTTGGCATCCCTGACCCCCAGGAATCATAGTTGTTGAGCACTGAGTGTTGTTTCAAACTGGCCACTGGTTATCTGCTCCTGCATTGAGCTGTCCCTAGTCCTTTGATGGTAGCCTTTTCATTATGCTAGTTACCTTGCAGATTCCATAACTCAGGCTTCCTTCTCATTTCATGTGTAAAATCTTTCAAGGTGGGTGGGAGATCGCCCCAGGCTCTAAATAGAAACTTCTCTTTCATGTTGCAGTTTTTGTCTGTTCTACTATCCCCCTCCCCCAGATGCCAGAGAGCCTCAGTGCATTGGAAAGTAAAATTCAAGGACTGCAAAGGCCCAACTGGGGTGCTATTGGAAATGCAGGATGCTTACATTGCACCGATGAAATTCAGTCTGTGCCTGCTGGGGGAGAGATAACAGGGTTTTAATTAGAATTCCTGAAGCATTGCCCTCCCTCCTGCTGAGAGAAGGTGGGACAGTTGGGCAGGGGAATTTAGTTCTTGCTCCTCTGCTTGGATGTCTTCTGGACTTCAATCACTGCTTTCATCTGGGGAGTCCAATGTACCTTGCAAACATTTATTAACCCACCTTGCACCCCTTTGCAGTGTACTGTGGGGCTTATATGACTGTATTTTAATTCAAGGGTGTAGAAATAAAGACACCCTGAGACACAGTTGTTTTTTTTAATCCTGTGGCAATGTCTCTGATTAGCTTCCTTTTCACCATTCAGTTTCTTTGCTTGTTGTATCTGCTCATATGTTAACTGCTGGCCACATGGGGTTGGTTTGATTAAGAAGGGAGACCTAACACAGAACCTGAAAGAGAGTTGCCTTCCCCAGAAACTCCAGGAGGAATTAGAAGGCAATGCTGGTGACCCAACGAGCTGGAATTATTGAAGAAATGCATTTCTGTCCCACACTCTGACAGACCAGAATTGGAACAGAATGGGGACCCTGAGCTCAGCAGTCATGCATGCTAATACAGAAGATGCCAGGTAATTTTACAATGCACATGTGCTAGAGTAATTTCTCATCCAAATAACATTCCTGACCAGGTGTCTACATTATCTTCCCAGGTTGAGTGCTAGAACTAATCTTCCACGGACTCCATTCTGCCTCCTTGCTATTAGAACCCCTTTAATCCTTACGTGTGAGTGAGGAAGAGGCGTGCAGAGGGTAATTCTAGCTATATCACCTTGTTTTTCTGGAGGGAAGTGGCTGAAACCAAGGTGCAAGATTCTAAAGAAATGCAAGCATTCTTGCTAGGCCGAAACAAATCTTCCAGCTAGACAGAGAACAAGAAGGAAAAAGGATGATCAGGCATGAAAAGACCATTAAAAAAAGAGCATCTTTTTCAGATACTTTGTCGACTGTAGAGTCCCTATAACACTCTACAGCCAATAAATGCTAGCTTAATTTGAAAAGGGGGTAGGCTGTTTGGTAATGTTTGCAGTGACCATGATGGCTAGAAGATTCTGGTAACTGTAATCCAAAACAAAGAGGGCAAGTAAAGCAGTAGATCATCCTTTCATTTCTTAATCCTATTGTTAATCACCAACTAAACAGGGCATATTGAATCAATGGCATCTGTGCTAAAGGTTAACTCACCATTCCAGAATGGATTGAACAAATCTATTCCAGTTAGGACTACCAACTGGATTCAGATCTTAGTTCCCTTGCCAAGTGCTGTTTAAATCCTCTGTGTCACAGTTTACCCTGGAATGTATTGCTGGATGGGCACATTACAAAAGCCTAAAGCTATCTCCAAGTTGATGTTGTTGCCCCAAAGGTTGTTATGGGACATGTCAATATTAACAGGTTGTTTCAAGAACAGATAGTACCTTTTGTGTACCCCTTGCTTTGCAACTTTGGGAGGATGATCAGTTGCATGTTTGTGTCAAGAATTTGTAATAAAAAAGGAAGCAAGATGCAAGGAAGGGGTAGAGAGACAGATAGGGAAAGAAACATTGGTTTTTCTCCATCTGAGTTTATTATCCCATCTATTTGGCTTCATTTTTTTTTTCTGATGCCTTGTCCGTCAGCTGCTAAAAAAACTAATTCTGTACGAAATAAATACAACTTGAGTAAATTAAGTGAAAAGGCTTCAGAGAACCCAATTACTCTCTGTCTCCAGGATGCTTGGGAATGGAGTTCATTTCCTCGTAATGAACACAACGGTGAGTGACAGCTTGGCAAAATGAGCCGTGGCTTCATCTGCAGCATGAACATGGAGAGGGAGAGGGAGAGGGAGAGATTGAAAGACTGGGAATATTTGTGGAAAGATGCATGTGAGTGTATAATCTTGTGCATCTGCATGTGTGGGGGTACTGCACATTACATATATTTTATATATGGCGAGAAGCCTTTTTTACCCTTGGGAGACACACATTTATGGCAATTCATCTTGGCCTGTGGTACCTCATCTGCAAATTCCTGAGAGAAATCATGTTTATTATGGAAGCCATTTGTTAATAAAAATTGGAGCAGCAGCTCATTTACAAACCGTGACAGCTCTAGTTAAAGCCGCCCAAGCGTTTCCATTCGAAACCCCCCTTGGTTTCATTTGCTTCACATTCTTAACTTCCAGGCTATTTCCCTTTCCCTTTCTAAGCAGGCTCCCAGCAGGGCAGCTCTTAAAAATATTTGGAGTAAAAATGGCCTGCCCCATTGTTATACTTTCATGAAACTAATAAAACACAAGTTGGACGCAGGCTTCCTCTCATTACATTTTTACAGGTATGCCAAAAGATGATTTGTGTGCCCACTATGGATGATGTGGATGCTATCTATGGTGGTGTTTCTATTCCCCAGCCCAGGGCCTCTGCCACTACTGATGACAGTGCCACTGCTTGATTGTCACTAATTAAGTCCAGTTACTTCATAGGAGCTACTTAGTGATCATACACACATGTGGGTTACTGATTTGAGATGCCTCCTTTTTTTCTTTCTTTTCATAATGCAGGAACAGGAATCTTGTGGCTCTCCAAATGTGGTTGGATTATAACTCCATCTCTCACTATTGGCTCTGCTGGCTAGGGCTGATAGTACTTGCAGCAAATATCTGGCAGGCTATATAAGTTGCCTGCCCCTTCTCTAGTACAATGTGATGGAGCATCAGATGGCGCATCACAGCAGACAGGTGGTATGCAGTACTGCATATGGGGGAGATAAAGATGGCAGCTGCCAGGCTCACCTCTACCACTTCTCCTGGGCTTTACAGTGGGGTCTACTTGTAGCTTTGTATGGCTCTGACAGCGGCATGAAATTGCTGATGACTGCCTTGCTGTGTCTTGTTTCAGTCAGACAGCCCTGTTGTGTGTGTTCGTGCAAGTTTTTGGATTTTTACTGCCTGTACTAATTCCATGTCTGTCGCCACTAGCCTGCACTGTTGAGGATTAAAAGTTATCATTTTTCTTTTTCACCCAAAGCATATACTAAGTTCCATTCTGTGGAGTATTTCACTGTACGCCTAATCCGTACCAAGTAAATCAGTAATTTTACCTCTTGTGTCTTCAATACAATTAGTTTATTGACAGAACTCATACTGCATTTTCTTTCTATATCTACTTTCTTTGTAGCCAGGGTCAACAGCTATCAAGATAGCAGGCAGGTTTCTGGGGCTCTTGTATGCTTTTAAAGTCTTTGAGAATCCTGGACCAGTGAAATGGTTAGATTAAGGGAAAGGGAAATGAGTGACACATACAACATGTTCTCTCTCTGGAAAGGCAGGACCAGTTGCATGGGCAAAATGTTCTATTGCACCCTGGCAGAGAAGCTATCTTTCTGTAAGGATGTGCCAATCACGTAACATCCATTGTGGTGGAAACGAGACCCAAATGCATTTGCTCTGTCATTCTTCTGACAATCAGACCAAATGGCACACTGGAATAAAATGGAAGAAATCATCTGCATGGACAAGCAGCATTTTCCTGTCCATCTATATATGCTCCTCCCCAGGAAGCTCCATTCATAATTCCCTTAACTTTTATTATTTTTCCTTTCTTTCATCCCATCTCTCTACCCCATTTATGTCAACTTTCATGAAAAGCTTATTTTATACTTGGAAAAAAATATATATAATGTAAGTTACATTTGTCTTGCATATGCACGTTCTGGTTTTGTGTAACCTGTTCAAAATGATTGCAGAATTTATAATGCATTAATCTCCAGATTGTTCTTTGATGGTGACATTTGTAGCTCTATAACATTTTCTTTAAGTTTCTGGCGAAATATGTGGTTACTACTCCGGTCTTTGGAGGCAGGGGGCTTGCACTGATACCCATCAGCTTGGCTTTATTAACTGATACACGTTCCTTTCAAACAGGAATGCAAATGAATGCCCATGCCGATATGCGTACAAAAAGGTTCAGCCAACTGAGCTTGTTCTACAGAAGCCACTGTAGAGTGAGAGTAATGACCATGTGAGGAAAATGAACCTTGTAAACCTTTTTATACAGGATTTCCAGACGGCAGAGGACAGCTGCTGCCACTGAATAATGTCCTATTCTCTTCTAATCAAAGGCTGCAAGGAGGAACCACTGGGCCAAACTGTTTTCTATTAGGGCCACTTAGGCATTCGTAGGGATGACAAAGGGCATTAAGTCTCATAGCAGCTGCAGTGGTGCAAAGTCAAACAAGGCGCTGTATGTTGAGGTGGGAGCAGGTCAGGTGCCCAGATGGTGTTAGATTGGGAAACATGGCTCACATCACTGAAGATACAAAACAATGACAAGAAGATAACCAAGTTATCCTTTTTTCCTTTCCTTTCCTTTCCTTTCTTTTCCTTTCCTTTTTTTTTTTTAGCATGCTAACTGTGATTTCAGCCAGTGTGGCATAGTTGTTTGAATATTGGACTTCAGCAGACCAGGGTTCAAATCTCGGTTCAGCCATGGAAACCCACTGGGTGACCTTTGGTAAGCTGTACTCCCTCAGCCTAAGATGAAGACAATGGCAAACTTCCTTTGAATAAATCTTACCAAGAAAACTCTAGGATACAGGTGCCATAAGTTGGAATCAACTTGAAGGCACAAAACAATAGTGATTGTCTTCTATGATTGTTGACAGGCCACATCTTTGGTTCATGGCATGATGTCATGCAATTCTGGCACCAGATCCCATTTAAACTTGGAAGCTAAGCAGGGTGAACCCTGGTTAGTATTTGGATGGGAGATGACTAAGGAATACCAGGTCTGTAGACTAAATTTCAGAGGAAAGCACTAACAAATCACCTCTGAGTATTCCTTGCCTAAAAAAACCCTGTGAGATTCATGGGATTGCCACAAGTTTATGGGCAACTTGAAGGCCCATGTGCATGCACACACAGTTAAGGATGCCTCTGTCTGTGACACTTTCTACAGCAATTTTCTTTTCTTTTCAAGTAAAAGTTCATTCTATCTGATTCCTATATCCTCCTGGAATTCTTAAAAATACCCATTTTACTTAAGTTCATATGCATTTTTGTGGAGTGTTTACGAACGTAAAGCTGTATCCTTTTAATGTGGATATTTGCAAACCATTCTCCTTAATTTATGCCCTTTTAGATACTATCAACTTCAATATTTTCATTTTTGGATGACATTTCCTCTCACGTACTCATTCATGTATTGAATGATTTGATCACAGAACTTCATCACAAAATTCAAACAAATACAGAATCCAAATACTCCTTTCTTACCAGTTCATGCATTCATATGGGAACTGTTAATTATGCCAGCTCACAGTAAAATGAAAACCAATCAAATTCCTCCTCATTCCCATTGTTAGGGACTCCAGGTCCTGAGCTTCATCTGTGGCCTAAAGTCTCTTGTTAGTCCTGATCAGAGTAGACCTATTTTTTCAAGTGAATTTAATTATGTATTGGTTCAAAATTCAACAATTGATTGAATGAGTCTACTCTAGTTGGGAGTAAACAACAACCTGTATTATGTTTAGGTCCTAGAGTTGTAAAGGAATAAAAGAGAATTAAAAGCCTGAAAGGCAGCTCCATACAATGGTAAAGCCCACTATTAGCTGTACTTGGTATAAATGATGGGACTCTTGCCTTCTGTATTCGTCTTAATAGAGTAGGACCTTCTGCTTGCTGCAGCTCAAGGTCTAGCTCAAGCTCTCACTTAGATGTAACTTCAACTCAAAGTTCAGGAATACTATACCTTCTAGATTTTGATTTAGAGGCCTGGTATCACTGCAGTTGATTCAGTTGTGCCAGTGCTTCCATATCCAGTCACCATTTCTTGAGCATGAATCCGTGATAACATCTGCAGCCATGGTGCCTGTTTAGGGAACTTATCCTCAAGGGCACTTACGCAGTTTCCACAGCGGGATCATAAAATCATAAATAATTATGCTCTCCCTCTGTTACGTTTGTTCTTCATAACAGGAATGCTCAAAATATTGGTCCATGGACTGGGGCTGGTCCATAAACCGTTGCCTGAAGGTTTCTGGTACATTTCCAGGAAAGAAGGAAGATAAAAACATAAATACAGTATTCGTCCCTGACATACTGTGGGTAGGAGACTAATTGCTGGTTCTTTCACATCAGACAATTTGTAGTGCTTTATAGGGTTTGGTTGGTAGGGTCACAGAGAATAAATGAAACTTCAACATCAAACTTCTGTTGACGTTATATAGAACTCTCTCTCTCCTCCTCCCTCTCTCTCTAACAGGAATAAAAAGTGACCTTTCTTTGATTCACACTTCAGCTCTCTCTCTCTCTTTCTCCCTAACTTTTCCCGCATTTTACCAAGTGATCATTGGAGTCAATCAGATACCTGTGTTTGTCTAACAAAGGTTGGGGCTTTCAAGGCTGAATGCTTTCATTAGGTCAACACAAGGTGCTGCAGAATATTTACCAATTCCTGTGATCCATAACTTCGCTCATAAACTCTGTAATGGGAAGTCTGATTTGCTCTGATGTTAAACACACACCAAAATTCCTGATTGACGAAATCATTTCTTATTGGGCACTTTGCTGGGGTGTTCTTATACTTCAGGAAGCACCTGCAAAGAAATAATGGCTGCTGATCCAATCAGTTGCTTTGAATTATCTGCCAAGAAAGAGTACCGTCTGTCCCCCATGTTCATGTGACCAGTGTATGTGATTTCACTTACCTTCACTGAAATGCAGTCTCTTTTTTGACCACATGTTGTTGTGGTTTTTTTATGCTTTTATCAGTTGTGCCCTGGCTTTGGACTACAAATAATGGTTACAAAGCCTTCTTTTTCTTAGATTCTGAAGTCCTGTCTAGTTTCAGGGCTTCCTATCTAAGCTGCATCCTAATCTCAATACTTATATTGCTCATCTCTTTGCAAAGAAATAGTGTTAAATATTGTCAGTGTGGGAATATATCCCCAGTGGTTATGGGATTATACTGTAGTTTTGTGTGTCTGTATGCTTTGGAGGTTTGGGATTTCATCAATTAGACATTTGTAGAAAGAAGCCAAATATTCCTATGCAGCTCTGTGTAATGGGTGGTTGCCAGAAGTCAGTTGTGACTGCAGGTTGCCATCACATCAAATCCCAGGTCCTGATGGCATTGATCTTGTATGACACAGCCAACTGCCACCACCAACCAATGCATTTAGGTCTGTAGTACATAAAGCAGCATGGACAACATATATGCATGCTCTTCTCTCCTGCATAGAAACTAAATCACACCTGCACATACACATTTGCAGAAGTTGGGCAGTGAGAGATCCTAATTTATCTGGTTCTGGGAGTCTTATTTCTTGTTGCCATTTTTAAGGAGATAGCTGTGTTGGTCTGTTTCAGCATTAAAAAGGAAAAGTGGGGAAGCAGAGATTGATCTAGGAGCACTTTTGAGTCTCTTGTTTTAGTATATCTCATGTGTTAAAACAGCAGCATCTTTGTTCTAACCACTGCTAATAGACTGAAGAGAGACAAAGGTTTCTTTGCACACTGCAGATATTAATACAGGAATTTTCTTCACAGCTACACATGAAACAAAAGGATTCTCATCAGTCCTGCCTTGGCACTCCTTTTACCTTTTTCTTCTTCTTCTTCTTTGTTGTTGCTGAACTTCTTTTAATTCCTACCAGCAGCACGTAATAATTTGGCTTGTTTTGCAACATTTGACATGTTTTCTAGATTCTTCAGTTGACAAAGACAATTTTGCAAACATCTTTGAAATGTGTTACTGTGAGGATAATCTATTTAGAATTATTTATTTAGACTATAATCTATTTATTTAGCTCATATCTGAGATCCAAATAGGGAAGACAGGTCAGTCTCTTTCTCGCCTGTACACTTTCTCATGCTTATCCTCAAGTTCTTTTTTGCATCACTCTATTATTTTCCAAGAAACACAAGGCCATTTTTTCCTCTCAAAATATCATTTCTAACTGATTTCTCCCCCTCAAAGTACACGTTACAAAAAAGAAATAACTTTTTTTGTTTTAGTCAGAAACTGTTTTAAAACACCAAGGAGGTCTGAAAATCTGTAGATAACTAATTTCTGATCTTCATATTCATTTGGCTAATGCAGGACAGGTTAGTGTATATTGGAATTCACAAAAATCAAATTCTACAAGCATCCTTAGATCCAAGGAATTGTTTTACAAAAACCTGAGGGCATTGTTAAGAGACTTTGGTCTGGACTTTGAGTATAATAAATGACTTTCTTTAATGATGACTTTTTTGCCATAATTAAAAGATACCTAAATTTGCTTTCACATTGAAATCTTATTTTAATGTGGGATCTGGTACAATGATATTGCAGGTGTGGTGATAGGATTGAAGCAAAATTGAACTTATGGCTAACATGTATTACGTGTGTATATATGGACATATTGAATATAAAGTATACACCTTCTTTCTCCTGGGATGGGATCCAAGGCAGCTTCACTTAAAACAAGATTAAATTAAAATTCCTATTCTGTAAAAGTTATAAAAAGGAGAATTAAGTAATAGTATTTTTAGAGGGTAGTTTAAAACAGTTAAAAACACATTTAAAACATCCTTACTAAGAAAAGACTTTTGAAAGATTTATTGCACCACTTCACAGACACTACTGCTACTACATAACTTATATCTCAAAAGCCTGCCTGAATAAAAATTGACAGCACAGAGGGGGCCAACCAGACCTGTTGTGATGGGGGGGTCCTACAACCTGGCAGCAACCACAGAGAAGACTTACTCCCACGTCATCAATAAATGTGACTGGCAAGGTGGTGAGACCAAAAGAAAGCCCTCTTCTGCAGATCTTGAAGCTGAAGCTGGCTTTTTATAGGGAGATAGGTTCTTTCTTATAGTTTGGACCCACACTATCCAAACATAAAATAAGTTTCTCAGGATGAATGCTAAATAAGTCTTTGCATTTAATGACTGGAATCCTACTGGTAAGTCCCAGATTGAGTAGGTTCATACAATCAATTGTTGAATGGTGGGTCAACACATAGGTAAGTCCAAATGATTAAGTGGCTCTGCTCTGGTCTGGATTAAAAATAGAGTTTAGGCCAATACCTTTCTTTTAAAACTCGTTATGGCTTGATTGCTATTGAGACTGATTTCCTGGTGTTGGACCTCCAAAGCTGGTAGCTGCGCCCATCGACACTGAAGTGATGTAATAGTATCCCATTGCATTATTACAAGTAGCACTGTGAGTGAAAAAACTACAACTGGCCAACACTGAAAAATGGTAGGTTTCATTAAGTTTTTTTAAAAAAGGGAAAAAAAACAAACCACACATTGTCTTTAGAATTGTAGCACAGGATTATGTAAGCTCATTCCAGGGATATGTATATATATATCTTCTATAATAACTGGAGAACAAGAGCTAGAAGGTAGTGGTCATCACACAGAACTGTCCTGTGGTGAAATATGAGGGGACTGTCTTGCTACTGTGGGATAAGGAAGCCTTTCTGTTCCGGCCATAGGCCAACACTGGCCATTTCCACACGGGGTTTTTTAAACGGGGCAGAGCGTCCTCCAGGGAGGACGTCTGCACCTGGGACCAAACTGGGTCAGACCTACTTAACATAGATCCGCAGTCCAGCCCACTCCCGAACGACCCCAAGTGGTCATCCAGCGTGCTTTTGAAAGACCGCTAAAAACAGGTCTTTCAAAAGCACGGAGTGCACCACTGCAAGCCTGCTCCCATGTGCAGATTCGCAGGCTCGCGTTGGTGCGAGCCTGCAATCTGCTGGGGGTGGGCTTTAGGCTGGCGAGTTTCAGCAGTTGGTGAGACCCTCGACCAACCAGAAGCCGCCATTTTCGTCCCTGGAGCAGTGCAGAGCGGCGGCCACGGACTGCTCCGGAGAAGCATGGACCGGACCGGGGAGCCCATAAGTCCGGTGAGTAGCGTCATGGGGCGATTCCCTCGCCCCATGTAGAAACAGCCACTGTCATAAGATAATTCCTCTGCCTCATCAAAACTTCCAGTTTCTGTATTAGCTGCTACATCAGATCCTGTTTCCCTGGCCCCCAAGATTTCCTGATGTTATCCCTACTCTTTCCATATATTTTCTCTGAGAATCCTTAAAAAACTTTCTCTGAATTGGGAACACCCAAATTCACCCTGTTATATGAAACTCATTGGCAATAGAGAGATATGCAAAGAACCCACATTTGGAGAAATTTCTCAAAGTTTTTTGTCATATACATTTTGCTCTCTCTTCAACAGTTTTCCAAGGCATATCTAGAACAGGAATCTTCTAAAATAAATCCAGGAGGGTGATCTTTGTCTTATAATGGTCCATGTCAAAGCCATATATCAAGGGCTTCCCTATGGTGCTTCTTGTGAATACAGTGGGCCCTCAGTTCTGCTGGGGTTTGGTTCCAGGACTCTCCATAGATACCAGAATTTGTGGATGCTCAGGTCTCATTATGTACAATGGTGTAGTAAAATGGCATCCCTTATATAGAATGGCAAAATCAAAGTGTGCTTTTTAGATGATGATGATGATGATGCTGATGATGACCATTATCATTATTTTTTATATTTTTAAGCCATGGTTGGTTGAATCCAGGGATACAGACTCCACAGATATGGAGGGCTGACTATATTCTTATTTTTTTCTCTTCTAATTCATTCTGTTAGCCACCTCCCTCCCTCCCTCCCTCCCTCGTTTGTTTCCTTCAGAGTTGATGCCAGCAGATACAATAAGTGAACTGGAGATAACAATGCACTTTTTTAAAAAAAAAATAGCAGAAGAACCATCTGATGTTTTCCATCATCCTGCTCTTTTCTCCTCCATGGGGAAATTCTAGGCATGTTGGAATGATGGCTCTCTGCAAATTCCCAGCAGACAAGGTGCATGTTTGGACTGACTGTCTGGGCTGGAATTCATTAGGAACCTTTGTCTTTGCAGCTGTCTCTTGGATTATATCTTTATTGATCATGCCTGCCCATGACCAATGGGAAATATGTGGAAAATGATGAAGCTTCTGCAGAAGAGGGAGTTCATAATCTTGTTCTAACAAAGCCGAGGCCCTTAGGGGAGAATGAACAGCCTGTGTGTGTAGAGCCTATTTCAAGATGATATGGCTATCGCATCTTGTTCCTCTTTGTTTTACCAGGATAACATTCAATTACCCTCACAACAATAGCTTCTCTTAAGGGTGATTGAGGCAGCTATTCACTGGCCCCTGTTAGTCAGAGACTAAAATAGCAAGCCGGGCTATTAGAGGCCATCTGGAACAATAAGCAGAGTTAGCTGCATCTAGGTAATGGGAAATGGAGGTTGGGAAAGGTACATGCAGACCTATCTAGCTGTATAGATAGTTGTGTGTGGATGTTGTCCTCATTTCTGCCACTATGCTTGGTTCTGCACATTGCTCCAAGTGGAATCTTATACTCTGACTGTATTCTATATTGTATGGTAGACAGCCCCTTGGAGAATGTACAACCATGGCAACTGCAAAAATTTTCAGAATGCCACTTTCAAACTTCATGGAGGAGAATGGGATGGGGAATCAGCATCACTAGTGCACCACCAGCATCGCCCCAAATTTTGAAACCTGTAGTTCAAATTTTGTATCTGTCTGTTTGGGATTCTTTCACCTCTATGCTTTCCCTGCAATGTTTTCCCTGCATTGAAGATCATGATTCCTTGGTAATGGGAAATCCCTTCAAATTCCTCTTCCAGACAATCCCCTTGCCTTTGCCCACATCCTTCAAATGATACCTTCACAGATATAAGGTCTAGAAAGTTAATTTATGAAAACATAATAAAACAATACCTTCTAATTTTCTTAATTTCAAGGGGCTTGGCAGATGAGAAATTCCCAGTGCCCTAGATCAGTGGTTCTCAACCTGTGGGTCCCCAGATGTTTGTGCACTTCAGCTCCCAGAAGCCCCAGCCACTATGGTCAATGCTCAGGGCTTCTGGGAGCTGAAGTCCAAAAACATCTGGGGACCCACAGGTTGAGAACCACTGCCCTAGATGTTGTTGTGAGCCTTCAAATTATTTCTGACTTATGCCCAAGGCAAATCTATCAAGGTATTTTCTTGCCAAGATTTGTTCAGAGAGAGATTTGCCTTTGCCTTCTTCTGAGGCTGAGATGGTGTGACTTGCCCAAAGTCACCCAGTGGGTTTCCATGGGCGAGCAGGGATTCAAGCCCTTGTCTCCAGAGTCCTAATCCAACATTCAAACCATTATACCATAGTTCTCTCAGTGTACTAGATATTAAAGATTAAAGTCATAAAATTTAGCAATTATATTGTGTCTTCAGGTCTTCAAATGCTTCTTTCACCTTACCTCAGTCAGTCTAACATGCAACATTGCTGGGGTTGTGCTGAGACAACATGATTTTTAAATTGACATTTCTGCACCCTAAAAAGGTTATGAACAGAGCTGGCCCCACCACTTCGAGAATCTGTCTCTTGCCTGTGCCTCCTAAGCCATGTGATACCTTCAGGTATAATTATGGATGTTGTCCCGCTGGCAACATGAAAAACATTCAACTGCTATTTTGATACAAGTTGTCCTGCCAAAGAAAACAGAGTGGAAGGAGGAATATTCTTTCCTCCCCAAACTTAAGACTCTCCTTGTGCAAAGCCTCTTGAAGTCCAATTGTTTGCAATTTGGCTGGCTTCGCACTCTCAGAATAACCTACACATTTCATCCAATTCTTTCAAGAAGGATAAAACCTGGCATGCAAGGGCAGACTTTGGCCCTTTCCGCACGAGGCGAGTGAATTGCTCTGTGCCATTACTTACTGGCTCTTTTTGGGTCCAAAGTAACGCACACTTGTCCCTTGAGCCCTTCTGCAGGGCTCCTCCATTGGTGCAGGGCAAACCGGAGCAGCGTAAAGTCTGTAGATCCGCACTGGTCCAGCTCAAAATGGCGGCTTCCGGTGTCTTCATGGGAGTGGACCAACCGCTGACTCTGGCCACACCCACCGCCCACCCGCCGCTGATCGCAGGCTCACATTTTTGCATCTGCACAGGTAAGTAGGAACGCAATGGCGCATTCCAGAAAATGTAAAGACTGGAATTTTCCGGTCTTTACTTAGCGCAATGGAGGACCACTTGGAGGTGGGTTGGATCAGACTAAGATGTGGAACTAAGTTAAATAGTCCGCACCTAGTCCGATCCAAGGTGCGGATGACCTCCGTGCCAGGACGCCTTGGCCCATTTTAACTGCCTCGTGCGGAAAAGGCCTTTGAGCCTGACAAGAATGAAAACAAAACAAAACCTTTGGTTTGTTTGACATGTGGCAGTCTTCATTCAGTCGGAAGGTGGTCTTCTGTCTGCAATTTTAATTCATTCCTATGATATGGTTTTTAAAATTTCATCAATTTGTTTGTTTCATCCATCTTGGGGGAGACCTAGGAAGCCTTGGATTTCCAAGGAGAAGCAGGCTGTCCAGATAGATTTGAGGTGAAGGAATCTCTTTCTGAAACATCCAAGTGGGATCCAAACCAAATCTTGGTTTTGTGGTACACAATGTAAGCAGTTTCCCATTTCAAATAGCAGACACCAACCTGTGAAACAGCAACAGCTACATTTAACCCATGCCAAATCTAAGCGCTGAAGCCTTCCCCAGTGTATTGAGATAAACACGTTGTCTCTGCCATGTCTGCCTTGGAGGACCTCACTAATCCTTTCAGAAAAGCCCCCCGGGGAATCCAAAGCTGCTTTTCATTAGCCCGACAAGCCCAACAAGCTCCCTAGCAGCTCAGACACACTGATAGAAAGCTGGTGCCTGCCTTCACATGGAAAGGAAAAAGAGACAAAGAGGGAGCTGGGGGAGCTGGGAATATGTGTAGAGGGAATGGGAGTGATATTAAATCTTTCACTTTTCATTGCACTTGCTGGAATCACTGAGAGGAGCTTTGAGGAAGAGGCAGAGAGGAGACAGGCAGCCGGGACTACTGTGCAGGTGGCTGTAATTATTCAGAGTTTTTCATCATGTCAAAGGGGACAAGGAGGGTCCAGAATTGCATGATGGAGTTCGTCATTGCATGGTGCCAATCTCTTAGCAGAGGCAGAAAGAGCTGAAGTGGGGAGGGGAGATGAATGCCAGAAGTCCATCTAAATTCAAGAGAGCCTACTCATCAGCTTTGGTTTTGACCCCACTCTAGAAGAACTCTTTAATGCATTGTTCCTTTGTGGCTTCTCTTGTCTCTTCCCTCATCACAGACAGAGAAGATTCCATGACTTTGGAGATTCTGTGGCAATTGTGCTTTCCTTTTGAAAAATACAGAGAGCTCTTCTTCTTATGAAGTTTTGCCATGATGAAAATGCAGTATTGGCCTGATTCAGTGAGGTAAAGGAAAAAGAGGCGAGGGAGAGAGAAAGAAATGCACATGTGCGTGCACACACACACAGAGTAAGATTTCCTTTCGAACAGGAAACTGCATTGTCTCCCCATAGAGCTTGTAGCAATAGCTGTGATAAAGAATTATTATTTCTGGAAAAAGGATCTTTGGTGAATACAGCCCAGTGTATTAATGCACAGTGGGAAACTGGGATTGGTATTAGGATATTGGAGGATGGCAGTACTCATGGCAGTACTTCTCATGCTGCCTTGGTTTCACATCTAAGAAGAGGTCTTCCTCTGGCCCTTTTGATATCAAAAACATTTCTCTGTCTACTCACATTGGTCAAGTGTTCAACAGCCCCTTCATTTGGGGGTTCTGAGGAAGCCGTGAGCCCAGGAAGTTCATTGAGTTCTTGGCGCAGGATGCAATTGGGTTGAGTTTTTGGTGGGCCAAAAGTCATGCAGTTTTTCAACAGCAGATACATCTGAAGGCTGAATGGAATACCTATTTTCTCTTTAAAGGCTGTGCCCACTGTATGAGTCCTGAAGTTCACAGGAAGACAAAAAGGTCATCCCAGGAAAGTGCAAATAGATCAGGGAATATAGTAAGGAAAGCTACCACGAGCTAAGAAATGGGTAGGCAATCAGTGGAGTCCCATCAACTTCTCATTGAAAACACCTCAATGATATAAGAATATCATAACATGAGACTGTCATGAGAAGGGGCTGGGCCAGCCTGTCACAGAGCTCTGCAATCATAGAGTTGGTGCTATCTAGTCCAGTCCATTGTTATGTAGGAAAGAGATAGCCTGGGAGACAGCCATGTAACCTCTACTTAAAGATCTCTGAAGATGGAGAGATCACTGCCTTCAGAGGCACTGTATTCCTCTGTCAAACATGTCTTATAGTAAAGAAGTTCCTCGTAATGTGCTCTTGTAATTTGAGTCCATTGGTTCATGTTTGAGTCTCTGGGGCAACAGAGAACAAGCTCTCTCCATCTTCCACATAACCTCTGTTCAGATATTTAAAGATGGCAGCCATGTGGCCTCTCAGTCTTCTCTTCTCCAAGCTAAACTTGCCCAGTTCCTTAAGTGACTCCTCATAAGTCTTGGTTTCCAGGCCTCTGATCATCTTGATTGTCCTTCTCTGGAGACATTCCAACTTGTCAATATCCTTCTTGAAATGTGGTGATCCAAACAAAATAGAGTGGGACTACTAGTCTGATTTGTATTCTTGTTGATGCAGCAATGTATCACACTGTTGAGTCATGTTTACCTTGTAGCCCACTAAGACCCCTAAGTTATTTCACATGTACATGCCTGTTTTCTCTTGCCTATTCTTTCTTTCTGTTTACTGGCATGCAACAAGCTTCTGTTGGAGACCTCAGTTGCAAAACAGACTCACATGGTAGAGATCAAACCATCTGGAGCTTTTCCAGGTCCCAGAGAAAAATATGGAAATACACAAAATATGTATATGTTACATTCACATTGTACATTTCCAGATATCTTTGCAGAGGTAAACAGGGAAAAGTGTTCCATGTGATGCAAGATGCTGATTTATATGTGGTATTGCACTACCTTGGCCCTCTTCCTACCCGTTGGACTTAAAGGAACCAAGGTGAGAACTGGGCTTGAAGAGAAGACCACAGCTTGTTTGAAAGAGAAAGAACCAGGGAGCTAATGTCCTCCTGGTGCTCTAAGACATTATGAGAAAATGTGAAAGCAACAGAGAGCTGGCTATATGTTCATTACAGCTCATAGTAGCAGAAATACCTATGTAAGGCTAATACCACACAAAAAGTAATGGGTTCCAGACTTGAGAGGCATTTCTTTTCTCCTTTCTTCTGCATGCACATTAACCAGACATGTTTACCTACAGTGATATTTACAGTGGCATAGGTGATTGTTCCAGTCACCTCTTCTCAAGCAGCCTTGATTCCTTCCATTGCCAAAGTCAGGTGTTTGAGAAACAGGTGCCACAGAGTCAGTGGCCTTCTCTTCCCAACTCTTTTACTTGAAGGAGTGTAGCTACCCTTGGCAAAGCCAATAGCATCCCAGTCTGTGTCATTTTTGTTCGCCTTCATTCATAAACCCCTTACATCTCATTTTTGCATTAATCTGTGAATTATTTTTAATCTGTATTAAAATTTCCATTTAAATATGTATTTAATTATGTATTTTAATAGGTTTCTTACAAATTATCAATGAATTTTCTCTCAAAATGCACATTCACTGCAAAATATTAAGTTTATTTTTTTTCCCAAAAAAATGCTAAAAAACTGTGATGGAATGTTCAGAGAAATGCAACACTGAAGGGATAGTTATATTCACATCTGCAAGACAAATAACAGACCACCAAATTTGAATTTAACTTATATACGTGTAAGCCACATAGACTTTAGAATGGACGTTGGTGCTTTCACACTACAAAATCATAGCACTATGATTCCATTTCAACTTCCATGGCATTGTCCTATAGAGCGTGGGATTTGCTGTTTAGGGAAGAGCATTCAAAAATCTCAGCCAGAGAGCTCTTATGCCTCCCCAAAATACATTCCCCAGGATTTGATAAGATATAGCCCTTGGAAGTTAAAGTGAAATCATAGCGCTATATTTCTGCAGTGTAAAAGGGTCCAGGAATAGGGAGCATGTGGCTGTCTATATGTTTTCAGATTGCAACTCCATCATCTCCCACTCTTGGCTGCTCTGCCTGGGGAAGATGGGGTTTTCAGTACAACAACATCTGGAGTACTATACTTCTCTTTGTTTTAAAATAGGCTTTTCAATAGATGTCAGATTCAGTTGCCAGGTAAAGTTAAGAGTCTTTAAAAGAATCAAACTCATGCTTTAGTGGTGGAAACTCTGATGTTGGGTCATGGGAATACAATAAGCAGATGGGGACCTAGCATGGTGCACTGCAGGCAATATGTGAGCACATTAGTGTTATGGAGTTCTCGTCTGTTGGGGCGATATCATCCATGCCTCCACTAAGTAGCCTGCAGGTGGTCAGAGAGGCAGAGCAGTTAGAACTGCATTTCCACACTGCCTGCCTTGCTGGGGCATCATCTTCTGTAGAGAGCATCCTTTCAGATGGCTCCAGGAGAGAGGAAATGAAAATGCAGGGTTTTCTCATTCCTTTTTTGTGATTCCTCCTCCAGATTGTTCTTCCCACACACAATGAAGGACTAATTTCTTTCATTTTCCTCCTGTTGGTAAGAGAACATTTTAGTTCTCCTATTGTGAACCCTATTACCGAAGGCTTTATTCCCATGCCCGCCATTGGCTGATTTCTGCGGGGGCTCGACAAGGGCCCCCACTGACATTGTGGAATAAAGTCAGCAGAGCTGCATTAATTCAGATGGCTTTTCTTTCCATTCTGTGGCTGCTATTATGGCAGCACTGGTTTGGTAATGAAAGACCTTTTAGGGTGGGGGAAATCAGATAATCTTCTGCAAACATAAGTGTGTCTGGACTGTGATTATCCTAATGTAATTGGTGGAATGAACTCTGATTATGGGTGTCTTTTTTCCGGTGTGTGTGTCGTTTCTTAAGACGCTTATATGCTAATCCATTGATTGATAGATTGACATTTAAACGCCTTTGTGGTGTGTAGATTACAATTCATTAGCATCCCAGAATTTAGACAGCTCAGACTGGACCAGCCTTTTTCCTTTGCAAGGTGATTTGGGAAGAGCTGAAACATCAGAAAGCTATGTGTCTGCAGATTCTCTGATTTTTTTTTTCCCATTTAAAGGCAGGCTGGAGAGAAACAATAAAGGCTAAATATGTGCTACAAAAAATTGAATTGCCTCAGTTTTCAGTGGGTTTGGATTTGGTCAAGGGAAGATCCAGCACACATAAGCTCCATATGAGACAAGCATGGTAAATGTGAAAGGAAGTGGCGTTACCAAGTACAAACAAACAGTGAGAAACAGGGGTAGAGAGGGTGGATATACTGATAGCTTGCAGTGAAGAGTTGAAATGAGAGAATTTTTTGTACAAATGCAGGCAAAGACAGCTACCATAATCATCCGATCTTTGCACTGGGCTGTACTTCTGCTGTATTATCAGCTTTGATATACATTGCATTCATAGGTGTAACTCCATAGAGGTGTAGCTGTAGGGAGGGGGCTAAATTTGAACATTGCCCCCAATAAGAATTCTGCCCCCCTCATGAATTTTTCCTTCAGTCCCCAAATTTCCACCATTGCAATAACTTAAAACTTGAGTAGAAATACTATTTAGACATCCCCCCAAAAAAAGGACAGGCAAATTTACCAAGGGAATGCAAAGACGTACCAAATATGAAAGTTCTAGGTGTGAAAAATGTTCAGTGTTTCCCTTCTACAATGTTAGAAATTTGGACATTGAAGGGGAATTTCATTGGGAGGCAGAATTCTTCTTGGTAGGGGCCTTCTTCCCCATTATTCCTACACCCTTGCAATTCCAGAACAGGAACTATGGGTAAGTCATATTTTCCCTTGCTTTTCTGGTTTGTTCGGAAAGTGTGGAAAAGAGTGATTGTTGCAATCTGTGTAATGTTGCCTTAGAAAATGTGATGGCAACTCCACCATAAATAAGAGTGACTCTAGCATACTGCTAAAGCCAGATCTTCAGTTTCTGTAACATTGATGAAGCAACACCAACTCTGTAAGGCATCTTGACAGTCCAGCCTAGCTGATTTACATTGACAGGAGATCCAGTTCATAAACATTGTGACCTGAAGCAAGTATAATCTTGATTTAATATAAGGAGCTCTGTCACAAGCCCAGATGAGCTTTAATAAAATTGTCTGAACTCAGAAACCCCATCTATAACATATCAGTGACGGTGTGTAAATCAAACTCTTGCTGTGTGCCTACAAGTCATTTCTGACTTATCCTGACCCCAAGGCAAGCCTATCACATTTTGGGGAGAGTGAAATTTGTTCAGAGGAGCTTGCCTTTGCCTTCCTCTGAGGCTGAGAAAATGTGGCTTGCCCAAGGCCACCCAGCGAATTTCCCTGGCTGAGCAGGGATTCAAATCCTGGTCTCCTAGAGTCCTGGTCTAACACTCAAACTGCTACACAATGCTGGCTCCCCTACATAACTCTACTTTAGTGTTAACAGCTGTCTTGGCTGTCCGCAGTTCTTCCTTTGGAGAGCCGAAATATAAACTTAGGATGAAAACAGAGATGCTGCAGCACCCGTTTTCACACAACAAAAATAATTACAGCTTATTTATGAGCTCATGTCTTACTTAGATCCTAAACAGCGGCATTAATTATGACACTACTAGCATAATAGTGAATATGTTAATAGGCAAGTGTAACCTATACACTACAAGGAGCTGCAGGGATTTAGAAACACATTTTATTTTTGCATTTCAGGACTTTTTTTTGTGGAAAGTTAACTAACTTTTTGTTAAGAACAGAAACCGCTTTTTGCAAAATGTATTTTTTTCTGCAAAAAGAGTACTTTGCCCAAAATCCAAATTTTGCACACGCGCACACACATGTGCACAGTATCAATAACAATACTGCAATGGCCAATTCAGTCTCATACAGGGGGACAAAAATAAATCTCATTCCAGTTAACAGTTTTATTTTGTTTTCAAGTGAGGACCTTGCTTCTCTAGCTCACAGTAGCTTTCACCCAAGCTGAAGTGAAAACACATTTGTGAAGCACTGTCCTGGGCAACTATAGTCATTTTAGCCATACCATCGGGTGCCCCTACAAAGACTAAGATGGTATTGATATTGCTGAAAGTGCTGCATCCATCCAGGGAAACATGTCAGACAGGATCCTGATGTGTTAGTTCCCTGTGGACATGCTTTGATGTTGTTTTCATGTGGCCAATGCACACATATTGTTGGCTAATGATAATAACATAGGAGATAAAGCAGAATGAATGGAGGCAAGTGTTGGCATAAACATGTCCATGGGCAGAACAGCTCCAGCAGCCAAATTAAGCTACTCATGCCTCTTAAATTCTGGTTGGGGAACTGAAGGAGCAGATGCCAGTCAATTACAGTCCACTTTGGGAACATGAACCATTGGTTGCCAGTTACTAAGCTGGCTAGCCATTCCATCCTGAGACCACAGAAGTGGACAGCAATATTTTATAGATACCAGTGATTCATTGAGAAGTTTGAACACAAACAGTCAAATGAACGCAGGACAACTTTGTCCTAACAAGAGTTTCTTTGGCCAAGCACTCACCTTGCCACACTTCTGAAAAAAAAGGGTTCACAGTGGAATTTTGGGAAGTTTCCAAAGGAAGGAAGTGTAAAGGTCAAATAAGGACAGGGGATGAAAATGAAATAAAATGCAAATACAAAGCACTAGTGTGCCTCGTGCCTAGTCTGCTCAACTGTACTGTACCAAATAAGTTATAATGGAAAAGGAGTAGGGTTTCACAAGTTAAATATGAAGGCATTCTGATATCTCCATCCATTTCTGCAAACACTGGTATAAAGCCACCCATCACATCTTAATGCCTGAACCCCAAAGCAAGGTGGCTATAATTTGCACATGCTGTAAAGCCACTGTAATGTAGTTATTAAGAATGTTGGATTAGGAGTAGGGAGATCCTGATTCAATGACCACTGAGCCATGGGATTCATTGGATTACCTTGGGCTGGTCACACTCTCTCAATGCAGCCTACCTCACAAGCCCATTATGAAGATAAAGTAAGGAGGAGGAGGAGAGCCAAGCATCTCTCTCTCATTGGAGGAAAGGTGGGATGACAATGTAATAGATACAATTAATAATAATACTCTTCTAAAAGATATGAAATTCATTATAAAATGCAAAGTGGCTTTGGTATTACAAATCACTATGATTTTCATTGTAATGTTTAGGCTTCCAGCTTAAGATTTTGACTCTGTGATTTTTTTCTGCCTGTTATGGTGGGGGCAGGGATAGATTAATCTTTACTGCATGCTGGAAGCAATCATTTCATTTCCAAGCCTTTTAGAGACTATCTGACAGGAGTCATGACCTTGTGTATGCATCAGTGCCTCTCCAGTTTCTTAAACTCTGCCCCCGTGATTTATTCAAAGCCTCATTTTAGAAAATGCCCCATAAACCAAGCCCAAAATGACTTCTGAAATGTGCTGAACTGAATTAAACATTTGATGGCACTTCCTGTGGACTTTTATTAATTTAATGTAACTAGGAAAAGGAGAATGCATGCAGAGAACCACCTCAAATCAGTCCAGATGGCCCAAGTGTCGATCTTGCATAGAAGCATTTTCAAATGTTTAATGCAGAACTTTGATGTACACTTTTAAAGAAAAACAAAAATGAGGTTGCGAGAGTCAGCTGATTGGAGAACATAAGGCAATGCATTGAGCAAACTCTGTCTCTTGAGAGTTCTGTTAATTTACTGCCCTACTCACTGTCTTGATTAGGTTCTAGTTATTGGGTGATTCAGCAGGGAAGAGTTAGCGTGGGATGTTTCTCCCCTCTACCGTTTTAATTTAGTTAAGTAATTTATGTCCCCAAGAAAACCAGACTCGGAAAGGAAGCACATAGCTTTTCAGTGCAGACTTTTCTTGTTGTTATTTTCTGTACTGCAACAGGCACTCTCTCTTCCTGCTGGATTGATCTGAACCATAAAAATATAGAGAGCATCAGCCATTTGCCTGAAGTCACTGGCAGACAGATCCTCCTCATTGTATCACAGCACAGCCTAAAACAGGGCATTAAGAATTCCCAGATTATGGATTAACATAGCTATCAAGTTGTCATCCATGAGATTCCTTCTTTTTCCACCCTAGATCAAGACTGTGCCTGCTTCTATCTGTTATTTTTTACACTGAAATATGTTCCCCACCTCTCTCTGTGTATGTGTGTGTTTGAATGTGCCCATTTTTTTCAAGCTGTATACTTTTTCATATACATTTGGTATACTTTTCCATAAGTTCTTTGTATGAAGAAACACTTCAAATGTGCATAGAAGCACAGCAGACAAAGAGTTTCATCAATAGATAGCTGGAAGATCCACCTGAAAGTAAAACTGCTTGACAATGAGATATGCTAACTAAGAAAGTGGTAGAGTCTCCTTGTTTGAAGGTATTTCAACAGAGGATGGATGACCATCTCTCAGTGCTTTAACTGTGGAATTCTGCACCGGCAAGGGTTTGGATGAAATGGCTCTTGGGGTCCCTTCCAACTCTGTGATTCTATGAGTCTTTGAAGCTCCAAGGCCTCTTTCCTTTCAGCTGCTGCAATGGGGGGATGATGGAAGGAAAGGAAACATGGAATGATCCCCTCGGAGGGTTCCAGATGTTTGGCAAGAAGATACGTTCCCCCAACTTCCCTGCTAGAATTATAGTAGTGGGGATAGAAGGGCATGTTTGTTTGTTTAGAAGAACAGTGATATCCTTTCTTTCAGTGTGGATGTTTGTGGATGTGCCTGGATGTGAGAATATGCATTTGAACAGAGTATGTGGGTTTCTGTTCAAATGGTCTATCTGTTTGTGAATAATGCATGCTGTCTGTTTACTTCAGTTCCACACACTTCAGACACTATCTTCACTGCTGGTAGGAAGCTGCCAGTGCCTGTTGTTACAGTCGTGTGCCTTCAAGTCATTTCTGACTTACTGTGACCCTAAAGCAAGTCTATGATGGGATTTTCTGGGGCTAAGAGTGTGTGATGCCCCCAGTGGGTTATTGGCATATGGAGGGGGGGGGTGATGGGGAAGGTGTGCCCTGGGCAGCACTTTTTTGGGGGCAGCACTGTTGCTTGCCTGCCCCCCACACAGTGTAGCCCCAGCCACACATACTGTAGCCCCACCCATGCACGCTGTAGCTCCACCCTCCATCCCTGACCCTACCCTGCTTGCGCTAAGCACTTCCACTGCAGTGGGTTTCCAAGGCTGAGTGGGGAATTGAGCCCTGGCCTCCAGGTTTGTACTCCAGAGCTCAAACCGCTACAATATACATTACTCTGGCTCTCATACCAGTGTCTTGGCCGGGGCCAATTAGTTCCACGCTTGTGTCGTAACAAGTTCTCAAGTACTGATTCTTGGCAAGAGCCCTTTCTTATAAGTTCCTGCCAAGCAGATAATAGAATATTGACTGAAAAGGACCACAAACCTGCCCTGGCATAAGGCAGCTTGCGTCCTGCTCCTCCCCTCTCCTCCTCATCCTTACTGGTACACTTAAAGTCTCCTTCCTCTTGCATCCTCCTTTCCACATCCACCCAATATATACAAAACCTAGGTTCCTCACAACATGAGCTAATTCACTAATTTCCCATTCCAAATTGAGAAACATGGATTGGCATCCTTATACTGAATTGTGATAGCTTAAGTCCTATTTAAGCTGTTAGTCACTCATTTTTTGTCACTGAAGTCAGAATTCTTTGCCAACCCCTCTACAGCTTTTAAGTGATTCATACTCACACTATGAGTATTTCTGTGTCACTAGAGAGCAGGGAGGGGGTCAGCTCTCCAGCGTCCAGCTATTTCCCTGCGGTTGGGTTTGCTGCAAGGACATTATTTCCAGGGTCCTCCCCAAGGACCACCAGGTACAGGAAGCTACAGGAAGATGTGTCTCCACCAACTCCTCCACTTTCCAAGGGCACAAAAAGGCCACTGGGGGGTAGCATTGCTTAAATGGTAGAGTTTTGCAGCGAGGTTAGCACTGGGGGACATAGCTATGGAGCTACATGCCTGATGTACATGTCTGGACACAGGATCTAAGACATTATTCAATTTCTCCACCAGTTTTAAGCCTTCTTGGTCTGGGTTGGAAGCTAATGTGCAAAATAAGGGGGATGATGACAGACGGTGCTGACTGAGTTGAAAATGGCAACATAAATTAATCAGACGAGGCACCTTGTGAGATTGAATTAGGTTCTGATTTATAACTGAAACACTTGCTGCCATGATATTGCTGCCTTGTACTCATCCCTCACTTTCTGATTTATAGAACGTTTGACATGCTTAGGTTGTCATGGGGTCTGAATTTAGATGGATAGATGGGGTCACAATTACAACTAATAGCAAATTTCTGACCTGCCTTCCCATTTGATTCATGGGAATTCACTTCAGATTCTCAGTTTCATTTGGATCCCAAAGCTGGGCCCTTCTTCTGTGGATGGGGATCTTGCTACTATCCTCTCTGCCCTGTCAGAATCTTCCCACTCAGCCAAGATTTGTGAACCACTTTAGTGCCTTTCATTGCAACTTAATCTCTGTTTTGCCCAGAAAAAAAGGTGGTCCTGGCAATTTTGAAGTGTCAAGAGTCATCAAAGGATATCAGGGCTACACTGCCCATCCCTGGACTAATTGATCTTTATGTGGGGTATTCACCTCATTATGGCAAGTCATTGTCTTGAGATCTGAGCAGATCGTATTGCATCTAGAACACCTACTTTTGAAGTGACCATAAATAATCCTAACTACTAGCTCTTTAGCACAAAGGTTGGAATTGTGTGATCCTCCAGATGTGTCTGTTGTTTACCTCTCTTTGGGACTGTTCTCAATTTCTACTGATGCTTATTGCTTTGAAACCATGTTTTAAAGAAGTATATCTTCTCCTGGAATGATATTTGCCACTGAGGGATCACATTGTACATTAAATCGCATAGCCAGTCAAATCATGCACTGTGATTATGCCTCTGTGTTGGTTAATAGAAACAATTTAGAGAAAGGACAAGGCTTCCTATACTGCACAATCTTTGCTGTGAATAAGTGTTGGATATGGAGGCCTTCGTCTGAGTCTGGGGGACAATGGGGGGGTTTAAAAGACCTGAACCACCCATAACATGCAAGTGCCTTCCCATTTGTTGTGCAAGGACCTCTCTACCTGTGAATCCTTGGTAGTTCTCTGCCCTCCAGCCCATTTTTGAGACTCTTCCCCATGGTAACGAAACCGATTTCCCTACTCCCATCTTGTGGAGGTCTCATGATATTTTCTGTGCCTTTAGGACAAGGAGACAGGGGGAGGGGAGAAACAAGGACAACTTTCCAGTAGTTGGAAAGCAATAGCTCAGAGCTTGCTGCATGGACAATCCCTGGGTACCTGATGTCATAGGAAAATAATGGGAAGAGATCTTCCACTTTCCTGTGGAGTATTGATTTCCTTCCCCTTTTGCTCCTCACCTGAGACTTTCACTCATCCTTTTCAAGAGCTGTCAGCTGAATGAAATATAAGGTTTGCAAATCTGAACATGCAGAAAGTGACAGCTCTATTCCTCCACACGAATGGAGGGAAAACGTGACCTGGGCAGACAGACAATACATCCCAAATGCAGGTGGGAGACAAGCAAATTTAGACTCTTTCCTTTCTCTCTGTTAGCAAAAGCACAACTTTGATTTCACTGTTTATTTTCAATTTAGTTTGCCCTGTTGTGTCTTCCCCTTTTCTTCATTATTTGATTTTTAGCCACCTTGAGGGGCATTTGACTGAAGGGCGGGAAGACACAGATGTGAGGAATAAATAAATAGCAAATACTTTAGTAGGGGCAGAGGAAGGAAGTATTTATTTCTTTATTTATAGCCCACCACTTAGCCAGAAAGGTTTACAGAGCAAGTAATATGACCTGTACCCACAAGCTTACAACTTCAAGATGTGATACTCAAGGAATAAGTAGACTGATCCTTTGAGGGAAAACACTGGATATGTAATAAGGATTTATGACTACAGATCTTTAACATAAGAGGGGGAATTATGTGATCCTCTAGATGTTGTTGGACTGAAACTCCCAGCATTGCTAGCCAACATGGCCAATGCTGAGGAATGGTGGAAGTTTCAATCCAACAACATATGGAGGGCTATATAATTCCCACCCATATTTTAACAATATCATCAATATAGAATGGTTATCTTCTCCTTTCTTCTTTCAGGCAGTTGTAACCTAGTCTACATTAACATGTGTGCAGATTATCCCAATAGATGACTTGTGACATGCAGTGGGTAGCTTGTATTCATCTAGCTAGACCTCCTGAGCCACTGTTAGCCCTCTCTGAGGCTGAATATCTATACATATGCTTGGGGATTTCTCATCACACAGTTTCAGTTGTGTAGGGTGGAGGAGAGAGCTATGCATATTGACTGTCCCCTCTGTCTTGTCCCCATTTCTATTTTCTGTATGACGCTGGAGAACATCTGTAGTAGGAACTGCATTCCACACACAGGGTTTCCCATTGTGCTCTGGAGTCTTGATCTTCTATGGTTTTGCATTGTGTAGCAAGATTACTTGACTATAGTAGTTTCTATGCTGTGGAAGTTTCCTCTGCAATGTATGGAAGATGGGGAGACAACAGTCTGAAATCTATGTGCATCCCTGTCATGCTGTGTTTCCAGAACATGGTAATGGACTCTGGTACAAAGACTGAAACAGTGGCCATGCCAGGAACTGCTGAACAGGAGGAGATTACAGAGCCAAAAATCCCAGAGACAAAAAAGGTACAGTGCCAGATCCAGCAGAGAGTCCTGCCCCTTCAGATACTAAAGACAACTTACCTTTACCTACCTCTGCTGAGTGTAGACAGCAAAGGAAGAGCTTGCACTGGTCTCAAAGGATTTATAGAAGACAGCAATTAGTTATGCAGCAGCTGCATCAAGCTGCTGACCTATATATACATAGCCCTTCCCCTCCAGGAGTTGTTGGAGATTATCTGATCTCTTTAGCTGTCAGTAGCATTCCTTTGGATCATGTTGACTGACTCTGGACTCATTTGCTTTGGATTCTGTTGTACTCTATTTATGCCTGTGACCTTTTCCTTACCAAGTAAAAGTAAGTGACAGATTTTTCAGCTGTTCTATTTCTTTGTTTGCTACGTTGGCCATGTTATCTCTTGGCTATCAGCTGTGCAGCCCCAAGCTTTGGCTGACTGCCCAGACTGAGACAGGACAATCCAGCATGGAGCAAAGACTTCTTGAAAATAGTGTCATAAGAGAGAGGCTCTTTTCTCAGATGGATGCCCACTTTCACCTCCCAAAATAAGGCCTGCTACCTCAAAACCTCTAACGCAGTAAGATCTAATGTGGCATGGTGACTAAGCATCAGTTCATTTATCTCTCTATTGCATTCCCATGTTTTCAACCCAAAGTTCATTGTGTTATGTTTCCTTATCAGTTCACCATTTTTTGTAGTCTGCACAAAAAGCTATACACATTTTTGCATTTTTGCATTTTCTAATGCATTATTCAATGAAATTCCTTTTTTTAAAAAAAAAAGACATAGAATTTTATTACAAAAGTACAGAAAACAGGATATACTCACATTCCTATTTGTGTATTAAATGTGGGAGGTAGGTATCAGGCTATTTTATATTAAAATGTGAAGGAAAGACAAGTTTTACCCTCTTTGACCCTAACAATTCGTTGCTGAGGTTCATCTCATCCTCATTTAGATATGAGGCAGGAAAACATATTTATATGGATGCAGATAGAAGACAATGCAGGAGGCATTAAAATCATCCCCTTCACACTCAATTGGAGGGTTTTATTGTGAGGTTGTTTAGAGACAAACTTCTAGAAATAATCAAGGATTACATTTGATGGTATTTGCCAGCTTTCAAGAAGGTCCTCCTTGGAATTCAAGAAGTGTGAATCATAATTTGCCAGAATAAAAGTTCAGTGCTGTTTAGTTGAACTTATTGTCAGGGGAGGATGTAAAGGAGAGAGGGAGAAAAATTCAATTTGCTTTTGGGAGAAATTACAAAACACAGTTTGTCGTTTTAAATTGACATTTAGAGCCCATAGTGTCTCTTCATTTCATCCCCTTCCCTCCTCCTTTCGTTCAGTTTAAAGAACCTCTGGTGAAATGACATGTTTTTGAGGTTTATTGCAATTTAAATCTGCCCCTTATTGTCGTGATGGTAGTGGGTTGGGCTTGACATTTTCCAAAAAAGTACGTTTAGATTCATGGCACTTTATGACATTTTGTTCAGAACCCAATTGCAAGCTGATTTTGAAATGCTGATGTATTCCCAGAGGCATGATTTCTGTGTTTGAAGAGCTTCAGGACTCATTTAAGATCTCCTTTTTTTTAAAAAAAAAAAAAAAAGGTAGAGAAGAAAATTTGGATGATAAATCACCTCTGTTCTAAGCTGATTTTTTAAAAAAACAACAACATTCAGGAGAAGCAGCACATAAGGCAAACATCTTTATGTTTTGTCTTTATTGGCACACTATGTGTTGGCAGTACCAGTTTCTGCATATACCTCAATGACAGAGCACATTATAGCTCTGTCTAAATTAGATGCTAAAGTTGAATTTCTTCCCTTTGCTTTCTTTTCATTATTTGCATTTCATGTTTATTACTATTACTACTACCACTGTTATTATATTTATTTGAATCCTGCCTTTTTCTTTAACCTGGGATTCAAGGCAGCTTATAATGGGTCAAAGAAAACACAGATTAAAATACGCATGCCAAATAGAAAAGTTAAGACTATCATCAAACTATTCCTATAATTAAAACACTTAAAAAAGCACAGCTACTATGAACAGCAACTGAATAAATAAACACAGCACAATTCTGCAAGAGTCCATTTTTTTGCTCAGAAATACTTACTATTTTCTGAAGAGATAGAGTGGTCCAAACATGCAGTTTTCTCTGCAAATCAGCTAAGTGAGAATGTTGCGTAGAATATGTTCTCAATTATAGCTTTTTCTGCACAGGAAACACCTTTTTTTTGGTACTGAAAATAATATTGTGCAACACAAGTCCCACTCTGTAAAGATTATTGTAAGTCCAGGATTTTTCCTTAGTTTCTTAATACTCAACAAAATATGTTGTGGCCATAATTAAAATCAAATATTCTTTGTTTCCCTTCCAAAGGACAGAAAGAATTTAAAAAAAAAATATTGCAATATGATAAGAAAAGTGTTTCTCAAAGGAATATGATCAGTTGAAGAAGAGAATCCAAGTGAGTTGAGAATCTTCACAATTCAGGATTTACTCTTAAGTGAAAAAATCCATACTTTTTTTGGATACAGAGGAGTATTTGTTGTGCACAAAGCAAGTTTACTGTGCAGTAAACAGCATTTCTATGCAGAGTTTCTTTTCTGCATGGGACATTTTTTTTATGTCTGGAAAGAAAAGTCACATGTACATATTTCCCCACAGCTTAACCCCCTCCATGCAAATAGTCTTCAAAAATTGTTTGCAGTGCTTTTCCTGCAGAAAGGAGGGAAAAAAACACTGTAAAATGATTATTCTTTCCTATAAGAATAAATTTAAAAGAATTTATACTTCTGATGTCCACAAGGTAACGGCAGCTGGTTATTTTCATGTCAATAAGACAATGAATCTGCTCTGGGTTATAATTTCTCTAAGTCTACAAGGTGTTGCAGCTCTATTGAGAATGAAGTCCAACTCCCTGCATAGTGTCTTTAAAGCTGTTCCATGGATATTTAAGTCACCAGTCACCATGGCAGGTAGAGTTGGATAGAGCACCTGTTTGAAATCCTAGAGAGCAACTTTCATTCAATGCAGATAGTCAGGCAGGCTAGCTAGATTAAAGAGAAATGTCTGTGATTCTAATGGTTACACAAGGTTAGCATCTCAGTGGCAGACACATGCAAAAGACTTCATGTTCATTCCTCTGCTTCTCAATTTAGGAGTGGAAAAGACTCTTGTCCCAGAGAAAACTCCCAGCCAGTGTGGGCAGTACTAAGATGGATGTACCATCTGGCTTGGTGCTACTCCACTTCCTATTCTAATCAAGATGGAGTTGAATGCAACTGGGTGTGTGTGTGTGAATAAAATATAATCCTCCAGTAAAAGTAGTAAACCAGCCGCAAGAGGGCAGTGGTCTCTTAATCTCACCGCATCTGAGTAGCTACAGAAGCAGGTGATGAAAAACTCAATTAGGGTCTTAGTTTACGCTAGAGTGAATTCAGGTTAAATGCATTTACTAGCTTTTCACACAACTTAATAAAGAAAAAGGACATCCATTTTGTTTCCTTCAAGCAGAAAAACGAGCATTCTCTTGCTTGGGAACAGCATGCACAATTGCTTTTCTAAGCTATCCAACAATTTACCAATAGTTGTAAAATCTCCAACTAGCTTTTTGAAAAAGGTAGCTTTCCATCTCAGCAGAATGACTCAGATGTTATTTTCGGAGCCTTCCTGGGACAAGCATCTGCTAACCAACTCCCCATTAGGGATATAAATCCTGATAATCTCAGGCACTAGAACAAGGAATTGCAAATTTCTCTCCTTTTTTTTGAAATAGTAAGATATTTTCTGCTTGTACCAAAGAGACTTCTTGCATTTACAGGAACAATGGTTGTGCAAGTGGCACAAATTACAGAATTTGTTCAAAACCACAATGGTTGCTGCCTTTTGAAGCTCAGAAGCATTGGACAGATTGGTGGTGTATTTTCATCAATCTTCCAGTTCTTCCGTGTTTCCTCTGTGTGAATTTTTTTGTATATGTGTGTATGAGTATTCCTGCCTACACAAAAAGAACAGATGCTAGTTTTGCACACATTTTGTGCAAATGGCAAAAGCTTCAGTTTTAAAAAAGACCCTCCTTGTCTTGTTCTTGCAATGAATCTCACAGGGATTACCAGTTTCTCAACAGGTTTCTGAATATGTTGAGGTAATCTGTCTCATTCAGAATAAGCATTTTTGTGCTGTTGTTGTCATTGTTTTTTAAAAAATGCAACCTAAACACTCATCCGTGGAGGCGTTCTATTTCACAATTCCGTTGTCCAGAGCTGGAGACGGATATTACCTATTTTACAAATTTATAACCGTCTTTCATCAATACACATATTTCAAGGATGGCTAAGAACGAGGGCTATGTAATCAAAATGATAATGCAAAAACAATCTAAAAAGCAGCCAACCAAATCAAAACAGAACAATCACAAAGGAAACACCAGATCATCTAGAGATAAGATCAGTACCATGAAATCTTTATTTCTTTATTTGTAGACTGGGAGGTGCAAAATTTACCAGGTGCCTAAGGTGTGTAAGTGCAGGCCACAGGCATGCCTTTCTGCTCTTAATATCATCTGCTTTTAGTGGGCCATGAGAATTTCTTAAGCTTTTCCCAGCAATTTGCCTGATCCACCGCAGGCAACAGGATCACTTGGAAGTGGACTTCTGCAGATAAGAAGAAACATCCTCATATCTGGACACACTATGCCAGAGCATTAAAGGGATGTGACTATTATTTTTCAGTTTTGGTCCTAGAATTCCTGGCCAGCAGCCATGCATATTCTGGGGGTTGGGGTCCAGAAAACCAATTTTTCCACGCTCTGGATATAATCTAGTATGGTTTTACTCAGACTGTCAGAGTCTCCTCAGAGTCTCTGCAGCAGGTTTTTCCCCTTGCTTGCTGCCCAAGATCCTTTCTAGCTGGAGATGCTAGGGACTGAGTCTGAGACCTTCTTCATGCAGAGCACACCTCTTTCCTACTAAGCTTTCAATACGATGAAGTTAACATATGAGCAGTCTGATTTCAAAGTAGGCAGTAGTGGAGGCTTTGATGTCAGTAGAAGAATGGACAATCTGCTTTGGCTTTTTGTGCCGATGTTATAGCTACATACTGCCTTCCCAATACGTACAGCACCTTCTTTAAACCTGGAATAGATTCACCATCCTATTGAAAAGGGAACCACCAAACTCCAGTAGTAGGCAGTCTTTCAAGTTGTCAAATCTTGAGCCATATCAAACATTGAATCATCACTCTAAATTTCTCAGAACAGGAGTCAGCGTTCTTATTTAAGCACTAGTAACAGCAAGCAATTGTCCCCATCTTAGGAAGGATCCTGGAGCTGGGTGGGAGAGAAGTAAGGTTATAGTAATTTTGGCTAATTGTTCTTGCATTGCCATTCCTTCAACCTTATGAGCAGTGCCTTTATATGTTGGTTTGCTTCTGTTTGAATGAGTGTTCTTGCAGTTGCACTGCATCATGGTTTTCGTAGTTTCAAGACTGTTGCATGGAAATAGTTGTTCTTGACTCATGAGAACAAACAGTTTGGCACCAGCTTGGTTTGATTCTGTGCCTTGGTCTAGGATTGCAAGAAGGAATATAGTTTGTTGTTTGCATGCACACATCATAAATGAGTTGATGTACAGGCTGTATTATAAACATGTAGCTATTGCGAGAATACAAAATGTTTGATCAAGTGAACATGATTATTTTTATTGTGATTCAGAGAGAGTATAATGGATTTTGAAATGTCCACTGGAATTTCCAGGTCAGAATTTGGAGAAGATAGACACACAGTAAGACATTATCTCATATCTATCTGTCATCTATCTATCTATTTATTTGTCTATCTATCTATCTGTTTGAAAATGCTGATACCCTATCTAGCCCTTGTATTGAAACTTTCCCTGTGCATTCTTTCATATTAAAGACTCTTGTATAATAGCTTTCATGTGGAAAATTCAATAATTGGTAGTTTTAAAGAGTTCTGTTTGATATACTATTTTTTCAATTTTCCATCTGGGGTGTGAAGCTTAATCTGTGCCAAGGCTGATCCCTATATATCTCTGCAGTGCCAGGGTTTTTCTATATAATATTCAACCAATAATAAAAAAGAAACTGCTTCTGAGCTTGAATTAAGCACAATTTTGGCACCGTCAAGCAATTGCAATCAGCTTCCTTCAGTGGACAATGACCTAAATCCTGTGGTTACTCCTGACTAGAGTAGAACCACTGAATCAATTGTATTTACTTATGTAAAGTCTACTTTTGTTGGGAGTCACCAGCAAGATTCCAGCCAATGGCTGCAACATTCCTTCTCTGACAGTATCTTCTGCAACATTTGCAAAGTTATGTCTAGGAAAAATTTGGCAAATCCAGACTTGCAGGTTTCATTTGGCATTCATGTAATAATTTTCACAGCATCCCTGAACGCCTTGCTAAATTGATATGGGATTCAACTAGGAATCATGCCCGAACATAACATCTCTCCGGTACCTTTTCCCCTCCCCTCAAAAAACAAAACCCTATATGAAGTTTTTAGATCAGTTTCTCTGCTTCTCTGGGAGCAAGTTGCCTTGGGATATAGCTCTCTGTCAGCAGAACGAAGGCAAGAGACAAAGTGTGATTGCTTGTGGAGTACCCGTGACTGTCGGACTCAATTACAGGTAATGGGCTTTGCAACCCAGTGATTAATTTGGTAATCAAAACAGATATTACAGTAATGGCTGGCAATGAAAAAAAATAACGTAAAATAGATATAAAACATTTTTCGCCTCAAAATTGGCAGCTGATATCTTTCCATTTTATGAGAAGTGGCAGGGAGGTGAGAGAGAATGGAAGAGGTGCTCATCACAGCAAAGAGAAAGAGAGGGAAAGGTCCCTGCATACCTCACCCAGACTTGAAGAAAATATTTGATGTTTTTACTGCAGGCAGGATGTGCTTTTTCCTGCTTGTCACTTGCAAGGTTTGCTTTAGGGAGGGGGATTAGATTCCTCCAAACATAACACTCAGTTGGCTTGACTTGCATATGAATATCATATTTTATTTTGTGTTCCTGGGTTGCAGTGCGTTTGCTTCTAAATCTGAGTCTGAATGACAATGTCTTAATGTTATTGTAAACTTTGCGAGATTTCTGATATTCCCTTAATCTCTTATACTAACACATGAAAGCGAAAGTGAGGGACTGGCAGGCCACAAAGCATCCCTAGCTGGTCCAGACACTTTGTCCTCAGCCAATAGAAGTGAGGCCAATGGAAGCTTTCTCCTCAATTCTAATTGTAACATTGAGTGCCAAAGGGTGTGGTGTATATGGGAAGATTGATTTGCCATTCCTGTGCAATCCTGTTCTCTCTGGAAATGGTCCTTACTGTTGCAACTGGACTAGATAGAAGTCTCCCACTAAATCCAAGAGAGACTGTCTCCATACTACAAGGTAGACATTTTCAGCCATCTAATGAGCAACACAACAAACACGGCAAGGAATCAGAAGTCTAGATTTGAACCACGTGCAAACCACGATGACCATTCCAGGAGAAAGTGGCATATAAATTAAATAAATGAATAATTCAGAGGAGCTAGATTTAGGACTACTGTCACAAGTCTGGCAATCTTCTTGAGGGCTCTAGATCTAGTCAAGTATTGAGGGACAGTGGTCCTTCTAAAGGAGAGGTCAGTTCAGTGGTATTTCTTTGGTCCTGAATCAAATGTCTGGTGGCAACACTGGTGCATCATTTCATGTGCCCTTTATTGTTTTTAATTATCGCACTATACTAAAACTAGGGTCCTGGGACTGAGATTTCAGAATGCCAAAATGGAAACAAGCCTAAAAGTCTGTTGGTGGTAGGTCACATTCATGGAACCAATTCCTCCATCATTTTGTGAAGGTAATACGTAGAAGACTGTTGACCTAAATTCTATAAAGGCCTAAATTCTGTAAAGGTACCAGAGCTGGCCTCATCTTGGAAGCTAAGCAGGGTCAGCTCTGCTTAGTGCTTAGGTGAGAGACCAGAAACAAATACTGGATTCTGTAGACTATTTTTCAGAGGAAGGAACTGGCAAAACCACCTCTGAATATTCCTTGCCTAAGAAAACCCTAGAAGTTTCTGGGATTGCCATACATCAACAAGCAACTAAAAGGCACATGCACACATTGTCCAATGGCTCTTGCCTTTCTCACTAATGGAGTCCACATGGGTCTTTGGCCTCATGATCATTCCTTTTCCAAAGAGGAAATTCCTGTGTACACGGCCTGGACCATCGTAACAGAGACTAAGGCCCTTATCACACAATGCCCCAAGTGCACGACATCCTGATCCCATCCCAGCAGTGCCATTGCTGGGATGAGATTGGGAACTGAATGCTCACCACCCCTAGACCTAGTTGGCTGCCAGCAGATGGGTAGTGTTAGAGCCAGCCTCTTCTTGTGCTGTACTGCAGAAGGAAGTGCTTGATAATGCTTCAGCCCTTACCACATACCTGCAGCCGACGGGATCATAATGGGAAAGAGAAGCAGGCAAAGTTACCAAGGGAGTGAGGACACTGCAAATAGAAGAATTTTAGGTATGAAGGATTTTCATTGTCTACGACTCAGCAGTGCTGGAAATTTGGGGAGGAAATGGAAGGACAATTTCATGGAATGGGGGCAGAATTCTTATAGAATGGGCAAATCCTCATTGTACCCCATGTCATATCCACCCTTCTGCTAATATGTCCATCTCCTTGACAACTAACAATGGAAAGGACAGTAAAAGGCAGTTAATGATCATGGATAGCAGGAAACAAAAAGAAATGTTGACTGTGTGTGTGTGTGTGTGTGTGTAGATGGTTTAAAAGTAATAGGAAGGTCACATTTGAGAATTTTGTAATTTGGAATGGCATCTGCTAGCAAAAATTCATTAGAACAGGTACTAACCATTTAACAGTCTCAATTTGAAGTCTGAAGAGAGAAGAAGACCAGTTGTGCCCTATGTTCTCCATTTTCAGATTTTCTGTCCTATTGAACAGTCCAGCCACTGGTGATTAAAATGTGGTCATCTGCCAGAGCACTGTGGAGGAAACATTCATTGCCCTGTAGGGTATCCAGTGAGAATGCTTTTGCATAATTATGCCCATCCATCTTGCATCCCTCGAGTTTTACTTCTGGTCTCAAGGGGATATTGAAACCAAATAGCTGGAAGCATTTATGTTTTCGTATAAACTGCTGGCAATAAAAGATGATAGGGGAAAGGTAAGATATGTATTCACTGAATGATGGATTGTCCAAGCTAGAAACAAAGCTAGAAACAGAGGGGGTGGGCAGTAACTTAGCTCTTCATGGGGAAGAGTATTTCTGGGGACTTGTACAAATGACCCCTAAGTCACACACATCTTGTCTAAACCATGTGTGGATCTTGAATGGAAAACAATGGCTACCATGTATGTCTGATTCTAGAAAGTCTGTCTTGCAAATTTAATTTTTAAATTAAAACATTTCTCAAGAAGTCAAGGCAGGAAAAAAGAGATCTGATTTAATATTTGGAATGAAGAACCCAGTACTCAGTAAGTTGAAAGGATTCTGACATTAAGAATGGATTTGATAAATTTTCTGGAAACATGCATGGGATTCATGCATGTTTACAGTAAGGAGGGAGAGGCAGGTGGATGACAGAATCCAAAAGGAGTAATGGTTTTCTTCCCCAGTGCATTGCTGATACAGCTACTTCTTCATGGCAGCAATCTACATGAGCTAAATAAATAAATAATAATTTCTTCTTACTGCCACTCTCACACCTAAATTGGCACTGGTAAGCAGCATTTGTGCCCATGAATACATAGAGTTGGTTCTAAGCATAGTTATGCTCCTTACTGATTCACTGAAATCAGTGGGACTTATTTTGTTCATGTTTTCAATAGGTCTGATTTAGGGTTAAGCACTGTGAGGTCCTCCAGATGTTGCCAGACTGCAGTTGCCACTATGGCTCACCCTTGGCTTGGGGTGGCTAGCACTACACCAGTGGTTCTCAACCTGTGAGTCCCCAGATGTTTTTGGACTTCAGCTCCCAGAAGCCCTGAGCGTTGACCGTAGTGGCTGGGGCTTCTGGGAGCTGAAGTCCAAAAAACATCTGGGGACCCACAGGTTGAGAACCACTGGACTACACAGTTCTGGGACTTCTAGGGCAGCAACCTGTGGAGGACCACATGATTCACACTGCTGATCTGCCTGACCCAGTGAATTGGATGCTAGTTCTGTATCGTTCGACCTGGCTTTACTACAGCTTTGTAACTTCTGGACTATGGGTGTGCAACATTTTCTTGATGCCATTAGTCTAACGAAACACATCAATAGATAAGTGACTGACTAATTGGGCCCCTTTCTTTTGCATGTATTGATTTATTTATTTATGAATTATATCCTGCTTTTCTCCCTAATGGGATTCAAGACAGCTTTATTATGGAATAGCTGATATCCACGTTTAACACTTGTGGCTCACTTCACATCAGTTTTTGATAAATGTACCAAAATTCACAGACATTTATTTTGAAAAGAAAGAATTTCAAGGATTTTTATTAAAAACAAAAAAAACTGTGCAGGACCAAGGGAAACTAAGAGATTTTCCAATTGCTAGTTGTTAGAAATCCTTGCTAGTTCAACATAATTGGAAAACATCTGGAAGGGAACTGCCTATTATCTGTTCCCTACCTTTTAGAAAGGAACCAACTTTGTTGGGGAGATGGGGTTAGGAGAAGAAGGGACTGAAATGGAAAGGCTGTTGGTGTGTGTATGTGTGTGTGTGTGTGTGTGTGTATTGTGAACCTCATTTCAGATCAGTAAGGGTGTACATACATGCCCGTTTTGCTCTCACATATGAGAGACAGTGATCTTGACACTTTTCTCCCTACATGAGAAAGGGAATATTTCTTCACATTTTTACCCACCATTAGCACAGCTGAAGGAATTTTAAGAACTTATTCAGTGCAGAAATTCATGTGGGAAAACTGATAAGGTTGGTACATATACAGGGCCACCATTTCCCACAAATGCTTCTAGGAGTGATGATAGCAGTGTGAAGCTAAGGTCACAATTTGAGGTGGGTGAGGAACTGTAGATATGACAAGCAATATTTTTCCAATGATTTGGAGAGGGGAAGAGCAATATTGCTACCCATATTCACTGAGAACTCGCTGAGAAAACAGACTCCCCCCCACAAAAAAACCCCACCACTTGGGTGAAACAAAATGATTCTGGAGCATATTGGGCAGAGATCATCACAGCCCTAATCCCTATTTATTACACATTTTGAGTTCTGTTTCTGGTTTCAGACATTTTATTTGCTTTGTATTTTATTCTCAGACACCATCTTCATTTCTTGCAAGTCTCCTTGGAGATGACTTGATCGAAAGCTGAGACATAAATCTTTAACGGAGAATAAATACAATAATTTCCCACCCCCTTTCAGTCAAAGTACCTTTGAGGCATCTTCCAAGCAGGAACCACCATATTTGCTTCAAAATGTTTGCCTTAAGCAGAATCCAATGGCAAGAAAATGCACACAGAGAAGCTCTTCCCCTCTGCTCATAATACCAGAAGTTGAGGTCATCCAGTAAATTGACAGGAAGGATGTTCAAGACAGACAAAAGAAACTACATCTTCACAAAATGGGTGTAATTAATGAGCTGGATGAAGTCCAATAAATTGGTACTCAGTTCTGGGAACTAGATATGAAGCCTGTTCTAGACAAGCTTACGCTCCCTTGGAAAGAAGATGTGCATGGCTTAAGGCTGTTCCTGAATCCAGTTTTGCCAGCCTGGGTCTTTGGTGGCCTCTGTTTTGGCTTGCTCAACAGCTGCTGCTGTTCCTAGGCACAAACAGATGGGCCACTGGTTTGTATTCTGTTTAGTGATGGAAAGAATAGCCACAATTATTCACTTCCAGGTTAAAAAAGCCAAAAAAACAAAAACCACAGGTTTCCTAACAGTTAAGAACAATCACGAAGAATAATAGACCAGTGAGAATTTTGAGCCATTTTCTCCCAATTTCAGTATCCCAAAGTATTGCACAGGAGTTACTCAGCAGATTTTTCTTTTTCCCCCAGAGCAGTTCATAACCTATTTTGCACATAAATTGTGTATGATTATTTTGTGTAGAAAACTGCATAGTCTGCCTAGAAAACAGTATTTCTATTCATAAATATTCATAAATATTATTTTCTATGCACAGGAAAAGCTGTTCCATGTGCAGAAAATGCCATAATTTGGGGCTCACTATGCACAAAGGAAAAAGTTTCTTCTGTGCATAAAATAGTATTTCTGTGCAGAATATGCTATTTTCAATGCAGGAAATGCTGTTTTCTGTAAAAATCAACTGTGTGCAAATTTTGTGCAGGAGGGGTCCCAAATGACAAGCAGGCCTCAAAAACGGCTTTTTGATTACTTTCATGCAGTGGGAGGAAAATTGCTAAAATTACTCATTGCTTCATGCAAGAAGAAAATGAGTGAATATTTACATCCCTAAAAGGGATTCCTATTACGTTGGTTCTAAGAGAGCGACACTGTTTGCTTACTTGTTTCCAAGTCCAATTCAAGGTGCTAGTATTTGTCTTTAAAGCCCTAACTGGCTTGAGGCCCAAGGATGCTCTGTATTAGGCTGCCCGTTTCTCAAGATCTTTAGGAAACTCTTCTATGAACACCTTCTACATCAGCAATAAGAATCATGCAACTTTCCATATGTTCTGCTATTACTCTCAGAAGCCCTAGCCAATAGAACTGTCTGCCCTTGGCATTTCTTGAAGTCAGTTGGTCTAGTATATTATTACTACCTTCTACATTTTTGATTTTATTTTTCTATTTTTGTGTCGTTTTCTGGTTGCACAGCCAGTGTTGTTTACACTTACTGCTTGTTGCCCTGAGGTCTATTTGATGAAGGGTGATGTGTGTGTGTGTGTGTGTGTGTGTGTGTGTGTGTGTGTAGTCTTTCTAATACCAGAGGCAGTATGCCTCTATTTATCAGTTGCTGGGGAAACCTAAATGGAAGGATGCTTTTGCATTCATGTCCTTTTTTGTGTGCATCCCATGAGCACAGTGTGAATAAAATTCTAGACAAAATAGGCCTTTGGTCTGACAAAACATAGTTCCTTTTACTGTTTTTGTTTATACATGAAAGCAAACAATTCATTTATGGAGTCTTCTGTCACAGTGCGAGGTGATGAAGGACACAAACTTAAAAGCAGAGCTCCAGTGCACATCTGGGTAAGGGGATTATATGGATTGTGGAGCCAGCCAGTAACTTTTCCAAGGTCTGCTTAGATGGCTTTAAAAGACAGTGGTCTATTAATTTTTATTATTTGTCATAATATCTACATATAACTATTAAGTAGAAATTCTATGAGTCTAGATACCAAAAAGTCACAGTGAAAGTGGTCTGTCATGTTTGCATTATGTTTTTCCTATAGGCATCAGATTAGCCACTGTAGGAAAGATGGTGATAGACCTGATAGACCTTTGATATGATCAGAAAGACACCTATAGATTTTAAAAATTATTTATTATTTATGTCCCATATTTTGTCCTATGACTTTCCACAGGTGGTTCTCCCCTCCCCACTGTAATTTAAAAAATAATGGCTGAGTGAGAGGATCAGGCCCAATGCCATCCAGTGAGTTTCATTGCTCTGGGGGACTTGAATTCCAAGTTTAGACCAATACTCTCACTGCTATATCACACTATCTTTCCAGTATATATGGAAACCATGCCCCACATTTTGTGCCTTACTTTAATCACTGTACTCAGTCATGGTTGGTGTTCCATACCATGTGTTCAGTGTTTGCATGGGTTTATGATGGCATTCTCATGTCTCCATATTTCAACTGTGACATTTGTCTTTTCCATTTCTAGTAATATAGAAGCAGCACTTGAAGACAGTAGTATAGCTGAATGTTCTGATGCCACAATAGACTTCCCATTCCCCAATCCAACATTCTAAACATTACATCTCAGTTGTTCTCATGTCAAATCTGAGTTCCTGAATTGGAAAACATACATCTGGCATGTAGCTACATTTCTGTAGCTATATCTTCTGGTGCTACCTCTCTCCAGCCATCTTTTAATCCATGGAGCATCCCTGCCAATATGTCACTGGCAAGCAGGAGACCAGTGTATCCTGTAGTTGGACATGCTGCAACCGTCATCTGCAGGAATGTCCAAGGGTCCTTGGGGATTGTTGCAGATGATGACCTTGCCATGCATTCAGCTACAAAATGTCTCCCCATGCATCCACAAAATTGATATGGTGTTTGGGGGGGTGTATTACTTAAGAGCTGGATTTGGCACAGGGGGGTGAATTTGGTCATTACGTGATCGGTAAAGAATTCTGACTTCCACAATGACCAGAAACATAGGCTATAGTAGCATAAGTTGGATATACGTGTCCGAGAAGGGGTGTGGCTATCACTTTCCTTAAGTCTTTCTCTGCTACTATCTTAAACTTACCTTTTACATCTCAAAAAATATGCAGCTCTGTCACTTTTCATTATCACATTTCCTCCCCTAAAATGACATTTAACATCCATACCTGATGAAGAAGCTGCCAGTTTTGAGCTTGCATGTATTTTGCGCCTTTTGGTTGGCCTAATAAATATATCACAATGTGTTTTGAGGAGTTTACTATATTTTGTTACATAGCCAACAAAGATACCCCTGGGTATGTAACATATGCTATTGTAAGATTTCAGATGAAATCTCTGAATTTCTTATATCATTTTCTCTGCCTTGTGACAGGCAAGACCCGGTGTCCTTAGCAAATTATAATGTACTGGAGTCCTACATCCCAAGCACTATGTGGCAGCCTACTAAGCCCACATGAATTTCAAAGCGAGCCGTCACCCACACTTGCTTCTTCTATCTTTCCCCTTCCATTGCCTTCACATCACCTTCAGCTGACAGACAATGGACAATGAACTGAAGCTTTTATTACTATCTTCTAAAGATGAGAGAGAGAGAGAGAGAGAATCAAATTAACAGCATTAAAATAATAAGGAAAGCGCTAACCTAATGTTGACCTCTTTCTATTATGCTTCACACAAGTAGACATTGGGGCTGTGTTCCAGAGCTTCTGCTTGGCTTACTGAGAAGAACTTTAACTTTTCACTTTCAAATTAACCTGTCACATCACATATTTGTAGAGAAATGAAGGCAAGCGAATGAGGGTACCAGATATTCCCACGCATCAATTAAAGAGAAATTAATTATGATTTTTTCCAGTCTTAGCATATTAACAACCACTCAGCTACAGAGGTGGTATAATAGATTAGCCAAGGGAGGAAGGGATGGGGATGGGCATTGGTGGGCTTGAGATTTTTTTTTTAAGTGACCCCCACAATGCAAGATTGTTTGTTTGGAACTGGTCTCAACCAACCTTTTATTTAGACAGAATTTCTTTCTTTCTGATATCCTGTTTTGAGGAATCAGGTGACCCCCTACCCCCCCAACCGCCCCCCCCTTTGTTAGAGTGAGGCAGTAGAAAGATTTTGCTTGAGAGCCAGAAAATAAGATCAAGAAGATATAAACCTGAAGTAAAGACACAGCAGTACTACAGTCCAGCTCTGACTCAACAGTCTTCATTTGCCCTTCTAGGTTGGTGGGAGTCAGTGAGCATCTAGAATAGATGGAATCACAAAGTCCAGAGAAGGCTGTGACATGTAGCTTCAGTGATTCAACACACTCAGAATTCCTTGATGCACAAAAAACTGAGTTCCCTACCAGATCTTGATACTTAATCAGTTCCTTGATTTTCCAGACTCTGGTCACTTGAATGAGTGGCTCTCTAACTAAGCCAAGGCCATTTATAGACATAACTCTCAATCTGTAGTCCTCCTGATATTTTGAACTTCATCTCCTCTAAAAACCTGACTACTGGCTATACCAGTGAGGGCTTTTGGAAGGTGGAGTCCAAAACATCTGGGGGACCAAAGGTTTACAACCACCGCCTGAGGACCTTCTTGGAAGAGTACAGATTGGAACCTAGGGGCTGTCCCATTCTACTGCAATACGTTAACCACCACACCAGACTTGGCCTCTTATTGGTCGTGAATATAATTTTGTGCAGCTGGAGCTTTTCTTCCCCATTTCCCTCTACATTTTTTCTTTTTCAGACACAGCTTCTGGGACAACTTCCAAGGTGTTAAGAAGGTAGAACACAGAAATTACACTATTTGAACACACAACATCTCAAACTAATGATGGGATGACACTATTAGCGAATGGATAAATACATAACGCTTTGCCATTCTTCTTCCTTCTCATTATCATGTCTTTTATATGTCACTGTTTCCTTATAACCCTCTTCCCACAAGAGTGGTGAATTCCATGAAAGAAAGAAAGAAAGAAAGAAAGAAAGAAAGAAAGAAAGAAAGAAAGAAAGAAAGAAAGAAAGAAAGAAAGAAAGAAAGAAAGAAAGAAAGACCATACAAATCTGTGTTACTTCAAACCATAAAGACTCAATTCCATTTCATAGCAGCTTATACATTAACACCACTGCCACTCAAACAAAAGGAGAAAAAGTTTGAAGTTTGAATATCTTAATAGGGAGTTCTTTTGTGGAGATCATGAACATTCTATAAATCAGGGCAACTACTGTAAAGACCCCGCTGCTAATACCACCAGGTACACTTGCCACAGCAAAATAATACACAATTGACACTCCTAGTTGATCTTAGTGTCCTGTGTTACAGTTTAACATATGTTCTGTTTAGAATTGGTATCTGATAAGCATGAGAACCAGCATGATGTCATAGTCTGATCATTGGACTAGGACTCTGGGAAAGGCATACCCCCCCTTGAACAAATCTTGCCATTAAAACCCCATGATAGGTTTTCCAAAAGTCTGAAATGACTTGAAGAAACACAACAATAACATCATCTGATAGGGAAACTGAACCTTTTTTTTTTTTTTGCTCCTTGCAACACTTATTTCTTTTCTTACTGTGGGGGGCAGGTCTCAGAGACGACTTTGTGCACATATACTCAGGAAAGATGCTTGCTTGTGTACAAGGGTTTAGAATTGCACAACATTTTGTTGTGCTGAATGAAGGAACAAGAAAAGGGAAAACTCTTTTGAATGAACTTTTCTAACTCTGCCTTTCAAATGTGACCATGAGTATGGAACACCTCCAGTGGGTCTATTATGTACCCAGCTAAGCATCTCAAATGTTTCCCCCCCCCCCAATAAAGGTTTGTTTTCTGTTTCAGCTACATTTTCCAATAATACATGAACTGCTCCTTACTTCCCAGGGAAGCCAAGTAAATCCCATGGTTAGCTTGTGCTGCCAAGCCTGGGAAGAGTCCAGTTTGTAGGATATTAGGTATGGCCAAAGCAATGCATCTTTTCCATGTTGAGATAATGTAGCATTGAGAGTGAGAGGAAGGGCAGCCTGTGAATCCAGCCTTACCTTATCAAGGACATTCTGCCAACATTACACTTAGGGGATCGTATTTGATCCTATTCAACTTGTGAACACAGCATTGTTCATTATTCATTAAAGGATATTCACAGGCACCTGGAGAATGGGTTTTTCCCCCCTTGTCTTTTTGGCATCCCATGTGGGCAAAGCATGGATGAAATGCAACTCAGTAGTCCATACTCATTACAATGGACCCCAGCTCTCCTTGGATCATTGTACCAAGGTGAAATTGCTAAGGGCATCTCACCCATGCATTCAGTTAGCTGAAACAAAGAAATTTATGCTGAGAGGAACTCTGCATATTTGACAGCAAGGAATGGATTTTCAGCATTCCTCACCAGTGCCGAATTAGTGGGGAACCTAGCCAACTCTTGAATACAAAGAGATCTCTCTTCCCTTCAGCACAGGGATTTGGAATATGAAACCTCACAGAAGTTGCTGGATTGCAGCTCCCATTATTCCTTCCCACTGGATTTGTTGGTGAGTGAGAAGCAAAAATAGGAAGTGCTATCCATCTGGAGGGTCACAACCTCCCTTCCTTGCTTTAGACCATCTTTTTGTAGGGAAGATGTTCCAGGCTCTTAGTCATTTTAGTTTTGTTTTTCTACCCAGTACAGTGAGAAGCACAAACTGTATGCTAAATTAATAAATGGTGGTGGAAGAGATATTAGAAATGTTGTGGGAAGACTAAAGACTCATAATTGTCCCAACCATCACCACCACCAAAATAAAATAATAAAATATAGCAACCGGCACAAGGTAGCAGACTTTGGCTGAGATAATACATCATTTCAGTGTGGCATAAATATCCACTGATGGAGTTACATTATGCAGCCCCCTATATTGAACCCTTCTTAGGGCAACATATGTAGATCAATGGTTAATACCCATGGCTGACAACCCATTGTGTAATTGCAATTCATAATGTACAAAAGCAATGCGTAGAGACATTGCACATTCACACATAATCTGTATTCTTTAATGCAGTACCACATACACATGCAACTCCATTTATGCTCTTGTCGACTGGATGCAGCTGTTATGCATTGCCCCCCCCCATTACTCTGCATGCATAGAATGAATTCAACCTTCATATGTCACTTCCAGAATTCCAACTGTAGACTGAAAAACTGGGTATTCTCTGGAGGAAACACATTGAATTTAATATAAACTTGTATTGGTATGTAATGTAAGCTAATAACATTACTATCTATAATTCCTCATCACCGTCATCAACCCTTGCTCTGTAATGAGAGAAAATATTCCAGACAACTTCCCAAGCCATCTCTAATGGTACTCCTGCTGTCACTGCAATCTTTCCCATGTTTTCTCCCTCCCTGACTCATATCAGGTAGCTGTGCCTTCATCTCCACAGATAATCCTGCTCTCAGTGCTCTGCCGGGATGTCAAATTGAATGCCTGCTCTTCAGAAAGGAGGATTAGTGTGTTGATGGGATGAGTTACATATGGTCACAAAGGTCACCCTTGAAGGCTGAGGTGCTTGGAGCCAGTTAGAGTCCATGAGGGAGGGGAAAGGAGGAATTCGATAAAATGGAGAGCCAGACAGCAACACCTGTCTGGAACCAAGGTGCAATTTCTTTAATAGCTGGTAGCAATCTAAAGGTTGCCACGGCTGATTTAGGGTGTGGGATCCCAGCAAATTGGTTGGAATTACTTTCCCCTGCTGTGGTCAGTGCTTTACTCAGGCAAAGCTTGTAAAAGTGGCTGTGGATTCTGTGGGAGGGGATTCTGGGAGTTATAGTTCCAAGCAATAACTTTTTCCTAGGCCTCTCTTTCTCTCTGTGAGATGTGCGAACAACTTTTAGAAGAAAGTGACATGCATGTTCCCAAAAGGCAAGAAGAACTCACCTTCCCAATCTGCATACTTAGCAGCTGTGGCTTTCAGAAAAAGGAAGAAGGCGAACCATGCAAAGGCCAGTATTGGCCAGAGATTAACATTCAAGCTGGTACAAGGAGTAGATCTGGGTTCAAACTTGATAACTCTGTACACAGTATTGGATGAGGCAGACCAGTGATCTGACTCTGAATTGAGTGACTTTCATATTCTGCATCATTGTCATCAATCATTTCAGAACTCAAGCTGGCTTACAAAAGTTTGTTAAAAATGCAGATAGAAGTTCATATCATACCGATGTTAAAATACAGCTTATACTATCTATATTATTAAAAGCTATTTAAAAGTATATTTAAAAAGATGCACAAACACACACATACATAGCAAGAGTAGAACACATTATTAAAAGTCCTTTCCCCATTTTCAAAGGCCAGATTTTTTTTTATTTTTTAAATAGTCTTCACCCACCTATGGAAAGATAGTAATTAAGGCACCAGTCTAATCTCTCTAGGAACTTAGTTCCAGAGCCTCGGCCCAGCCACCAAGAAGGTCCTCTTGTGTTGCCACCAGCTGTGGTAGTAGGACAGAGAGAAGACAGAAGAACCCCCTGGAGTTCTCAAAACCCAGGAGTGCTCATATGAGAAATACACTTAGTATAGTTTATTTGCTTATGTCAAAATCAGAGGTGGCTGGTGTCTTGCATGCCAGTGGAGTCTATTCTGGGTTTTAGCCAGAACTTTAAAGACTCTATCAAAGGCACTGAACACTACCACCAAATAGATTCAGCATCTTGAACGACTTGTTCAGAGTTTGCACTAAAATCTGGAGAAGACCCAATGTCCCATGGAACATAGGAGCCACTAGCTGCTCTTAAGCACTTTCCCACCTCTACGGTTCTGAAGTAGAATCCTTTCATAGTTAAACAATGGAGAACATGATAAAAAGGGCACATGTGCCTTAATCTATTGATTGTTTGTGTGCTTTTATTGTACTGTCTTTTATCGGATTGCATTTTATGATTTTAGCTTTCTGTTATCTGCCACAGACCTTTTGTTATTGGATGGATTAAAATGTAATTATAAATTTGTAAATAAACCATCCTGCCAAGTCATATGGAGATTCTTACGGGGGAAGCACATCAAATGCATATGCATGATGGCATGTGCAATAAACTGCTTATCAGCTTCTATCCAAATGACATTTTGTTTCAATATTAAAGCAGCAGTGTATCAAGGAAACAGAGTTTATTCTTTTATATTTCCTCAGCTGGTTCATAGTCATTTTTTATTATTATTTTCAGATGAAAGCAGCTGAGATTTCAGACAATTACCAAAATACTGTTAAAGTCTCCTAGTCTAGTGGTCAAATCTGCAATTCTCCCATGATGTAGCAGAGGTTTCGGGAGAAAAAAAAAAAGACCCCTGATCTTCTCCATTGGAGTACTCACCCTTCTTTCCCCAAATATCGCACTATGGCAGCCCAGCTCAGTTTCTGAGTTCTTTGCAGTGAAAATCTACGCATATTTGCATATACACAGCTTCCACTGAAGTCAAGGAAACTTACTCCTTGATAAATACATAAAGAATGCAGCCTTAAACACTTAACCGAATTGCCAAATTGCAAATTGAAAAACTATCAATTGCAAAGAAATTCATACCTTTGCTGTTCCTCGTGGGATTATGAATTATTCACAGCCACTTAAAGTTCAGCAGCAATCTTTGGGAGAGAGGTGTAGCAGAGACAGTATTTGAGCAAGTACCTCATTAATATTATTGGTTCCAGTCAAACTTCGTCTATATTAACGCTACAGCACCATGGGTGCATTTTCTGAAAAGGTTAGGCCCCCTGCCTCAAAGACCCCATTCTGGAACTTGGTTTTCCTTTTTAACTTTATAAACTGGGGCAAGAAGCTATGGGGGTGGGTGGGGGTTATTTCCCCCATGCCTGTTTAGCAGGCCACAGTGGTGAGTTTCAGAAACACTATAAGCAACATAACATTGCTTGTGGCCACCATTTTGGTTGGCTTTCAGGATTATAAGTATGTAGAGGTTACCAGGAATTTGTAAAAAGGGCAAAAATTGCTTTTGCAAAATCATAGAATCATAGAAATGTAGAGTTGGAAGAGACCCCAGGGGCCATCCAGTCCAACCCCTGCCATGCAGGAACACCCTCAAAGCACTCCCGACAGATGGCAATCTAGCTTCTGCTTAAAAACCTCCAAGGAAGGAGACTCCGCTATGCTCTGAGGCAGCGTATTCCACTGCCGGACAGCCCTGACCGTCAGGAAGTTCTTCCTGAGGTTCAGGTGGAATCTCCTTTCCTGCAGCTTGAATCCATTGCTCCTTGTCCTGGTCTCTGGAGCAGCAGAAAACAAGCCCTCTCCTACTTTTACATGGCATCTCTTAAAATATTTAAACATGACTATCATGTCCCCTCTTAACCTTCTCTTCTGCAGACTAAACATACCCAGCTCTCTAAGTCTTCCTCATAGGGCATGGCTTCTAGGCCTCTCCCCATTTTGGTCACCCTCCTCTGGACTTGCTCCAGCTTGACCATGTCCTTCTTGAATTGGGGTGCCCAGAACTGGATACAGTATTCAAGATGAGGTCTAACCAAAGCAGAGTAGAGTGGTACCAGTACCTCCCTCGATCTAGACATCATACTCTTATAGATGCAGCCGAGAATTGCATTGGCTTTCTTGGCTGCCGCATCACACTGCTGACTCACGTTCAGCTTGTGGTCTATGAAGACTCCTAGATCTCTTTCACACGTACTGCTATCCAACCATGTGTCCCCCATCCTATATTTCTGTATTCCATTTTTTCTACCTAAGTGTAGGACCTTACTCTTCTCTCTGTTGAATTTCATTTTGTTAGCCTTGGCCCAGGTCTCCAATCTGTTAAGGTCATTTTGAATTTTGATCCTGTCCTCTGGCATATTAGCAACCCCTCCCAATTTGATGTCATCTGCAAATTTGATCAGCATGCCCTCTATTCCTTCATCCAACTTGTTGATAAAAATATTGAACAGCAATATTGAAATGCAAAATGATAAAAGGCAATCTTGGGTCACATAAGATAAGCATATTCCCCTCCCCTCCCCTTCCCTTTTTTAAAACTATGAAATGCTATGTGGGGATCTGCATTCCTGGGGTGGTGATTTGCAAGATTATAGCTGACAGATAGGAAGACGACATTGTGGTCCAGAAACTAGCAGGTAGATTATGCGAGTGTAATTAATGTATTGTACATTGGGAGTACATATATTCGGCTCCATGGATAGGTAAGAATGAACAGGTATTAAGGAGTTAGAGACTGGGGAGGGAATTCCAGGCTTGCTGACTGTCATCAAAGAAAAGGTTGTGATTAGCCTGAAAAATGTTTTGAGGCTGAAAGTGATATTTTAGCCTGGCAGAAAAGTAGTTGTCAGTGAATGCTTGGGTGGTTTGCAAAAATGATATAACTGTCATGTAAAGGTTTAGGAGAGAGGGTGGAAAAGTTTGGAACAACTGGCTCCCAGAGTCTTTCATCTAGCAGTGTATGGAGGATTCTGGGAAATGTAGTTCCAAAAAAATTCTTCCAAGTTCTGGTTTAGGAACATAGAATATTGCCTTCTACAAGTACTAGCTAGTCCAATATTATCTGCCCTGAGTTGTTGCAGCTCTCTAGCATTGCAGGAAGAAAGAATTTTTTCCCGTTAACTACCTATGGTCTGATCCAGCTCATTTTGCAGACTGCATAGTTGAATCCTCTAGGTTCAGGGAGATTGGACTCAAACATAGGTAAAACCCTAATGGCTTGGGTTGATTGGGAAAAAATGCAGCGGAGATGAATGGATGTTAGGAAACTATACTAGGGACATAAAATAGATGGTGGCCAATTTTATCCTTCTGTTAGCATCTATTACTGTGAGTGCTATCAAGTAGAAAGTACTTAACTAGATGGAGAAAGTCTCTAGACTGGTATAAAGCAGCACTGTAAATCTTTAAACCAGAGCTTGAAAAGCTTACTGTTTTAGACTACAGCTCTATGAATGTGCGCGTGCACACACACACACACACCGACACACACACAAGACATGAAAATAAAATAAGAGTGAGAAATTCCTCAGCTGATGTAAGCCAGAAGGTATCATGCAACCTGGAATTTTGATAGATGAGAACAGAGCAGGTGAGGGACCACACAGTAGGATCAATCTTAGAAATCTCAGAAACCACACTGTTTTTTTCCTAGCAAGCTCTTTCAAGCTGGACAGATCAGAGAAGTCTGTATCCCACCCGCCCCTGAGATCAGCTGCCATGCCCACCTTGGCAACTGAGGGGATTTGACCCTTTCAAAAATGGATGAAGCTTGTCTTTGCAAGATGTTTGCATCCCTTCCCCTGCTGATCCAGAGGAAGAGGGATGGGACCTTGACTTTGAAGGGATGCCAGAAGTAGACTTTCGGACACATATTATCTCTCTGCCTTCTTTGAACAGTTAAAATAGATTTTGCTATCAGATATTTTTCAGGTATCCTATGACTATTCCAATATTTTGGGCAATATATCACCATATATTTGATGTCTACATTTGACAAGTGATGGGATATTTCAGCTCAAGATTTGGTAATCAATGTGATTCAGTGGTGGGTAAGACCAAAGGCCGGAACACTAGTAGAAAAGGCTTGAAATGGTTTCCTAATCATTATCGAGCTCCAGAAACAAATCCATTTATGTTAATGTTGGATTTGGACTTGTTTTAACATGTTAAGTTGTTGTTACTTTAACCATTAACATTAGAAACCATAGTATTGACAGAGAAAATGGTATATAGTACTTTGGTTCATGGTATTGCTTGCAAGGGGCCACTTCAAAAGTGTTATTTCCCAGGTCTGGCTGTTTCCACATGAACGCTAATCCCACAATATGATTGCTGTCTTGAAATGGCAGAATTTGTAGTCCAGCACATCTGGAAGGTACCAGGTTAGGGAAGGCTGTCTGCAAAGCACAGAACCATGATCTACTTCATCTCTTTTCTTTCCATCACCACCCACTCCTGACAACATGTTCACTTACTTTTCAAGCACTATCAATTGTTAAAGAGATAATGACATTAACTTGAAAAAAAAAAACCCTTATCAAGAGGTCTCTAAACATGCCTTAAAGTATCTTTTAATTAACTTGCAAAACTAACTAGAATATTTTATTCATTACACCAAAGACAAATAATATTGTTCCAACTTGTGGTGTTGTTTTCGAATTGTACCTGCACTGTATCATCTTTATTGGGAAGGCAAAGAATTATGCTGCTTTAACTTGTTAATTCCTATCACTGGGTTCAAATCCTAGCATGTTCTCTTCAGGTATAATACACCTCATCATCCATGTTGGAGGACTATCTAGACAAAGCAATTCCATTCTGTTTAACAAGTACTTCTGGGTCTAAACATCAGACAAGTTTGTGAAGATACTGGGGGTGGAACGTTCATGTGTGACATCCACATGCCACCACCCATTTTAAGATGGCAGCAGATGAATGCTTTGGGGGCAATCATCTTCATTGGGGCTGAATTCATCTTGTCATAAACTGAACCAGATCTTTTTAAACCAATTGAGATTAAGTCCAGGTTGGATCAGACTGGCCCAGACCACTATCAGAGTGGACCAGGATGATGTAAAGCTGGTCACACTGGCCCTGGGATTTGGCTATAAAAAAGAAAGAGTCAAGCAGTGTGTCTCCAAAATGGCCATCTAAGAAGAATGCCAAGCTGGTATTATTAGGAAGGAGAGAAAGGGATGGCAAAGGAGGGCAAAGTTCTCACTAGAATGCTCCACTGATAGTGCCTACAGAGGGGTACTGTTTGTGATCACTGAAGTTAATTTGTCAATTTGAACAATAATCTGTTTATTGTGTGTAAATCTGCATGTGATTTGTGCAGCGAAACACTCTTTTCCTCACCATCAGCTATTGTCAGGTCTCTGGTTTGCTTTCTCAATGAGATTCATTTTTTGAAAAACAAAAGTTCTCTTTCTAGTTTTTCTTTGAACAATGTCTCTCTGTGTGTATTTGAATGTGCCAATATGCACATTAATTTTATTCGTGCAGCTGTTATTATTGTATTGCCCATTTAATTCATATTGTGAAGCAAAACAAACTCTATTATTTTATCACCCATTTCATTCATATTAGTTGAGTACATGAGCAATTAAATTTAATTTTGATTACAGACTCAGTTAAACTTACATATTATTTGCAGATTTAAATTATTATTACCATTACTTTGATTGTTTAACTTTCTTAAACATTAAGTGTCTTTCTAGCAGTAATACAAATGCACATGGTACCTCTAGGGAAGACTGTGTCCGACCCCCCCAACACACACACACACACACTCTGCTAAGTTTGTAAGGAGTTGTAGTATTTGTGGTAGTGGGATCATGCCCCATTGAAAGGTATAAGTGTTCAGGGTGGTGGGGATAAGCTTGCTTCTATTGTCAGGAAGGCTATATTTGAGCCTAAAGAGGAGGGAGCATACCCCAGAATTGATACCTGCCTTCACTGTATGCAGAAAACATACAGGGGTAAATTTCCACGGCGTTGCTACACCAGCAGCCTGTTCCAACAGTGCTCAGGATGGAGGCAGAAAAGGCCATGCAACCAGGCAGCAGAGGATTTACTCTTTGGGGCTAGAACAAAGAGAGTCAGCAGCTCTCAATCTTACCTCCACTACCATGGGAGGCTGAGACAGACAACCATGGAGATGTGATGGATGAATTTCGGAACATGAGATGAAAGTATCCATTGCCAGCTCAGATCATCAAATGAGTTTATGGCCCTGGGTGTCCAGATGGTCCTTGCTGTGCTGTCCAAAGTGGCTCTTCAACTCTGAACCTTGTTGATGCTCTTAGGAAATCTAGTATAGTATCTCTCAAATTAGATGAACTGTACCAGCCTAGAGGTATGTCTTGGTTAGACTTACCTTATTGCCTGCTATTCTGCTTCACCTCTTAATTGGTATGCAATCTGCTACTAATTTTATTCCCCAGAGAAGCAGCAAGTAATTTTAGTAGTTTTCTTCCCACTGCAAGAAAGTCTTTAGGAAAAACAAGCAGCTTTTCATAGTCTCTGCCTTCCTCTGCACAGGCATGGCAGTGAGAAGACTGTTGATCCAGATTTCTGAGTCTCAAATCATTTTTTTTCCAGTTCCTGGATCAAATCATATCTAGTCAAAATCTATCTGAACTGAGTTGGGGTTGGATTCAAATCATTAAACTGGACTCTGAACCAAATGCTGGCAGTGAGGGACTTGCACAGCCTTTGACATCTTACCACAACCAAAGTGCATACATAAGCCTACTCTGCTGTCTAAACAATGACATTTATAAATAATGCTATTTCCTAGTTGGGGGGGGGACAAAATAGAGCTACATTTGACCTTTCTCCAACCTTCTGTATAGAGGCAGTCATCTGTCGCTGTAGCTTTAATGTAGTTTTGAAATCCAACTCTTTCCCCTCCCTCCTGTTGTTATTTTTGGGGGAGGCTAGAATGTCCCTGTCCTTTGGTTCTTCCCTGTCCATGTACTTCACCTTGGTACTCCAAATTAACTAGGTGTGCTACCTTTCCTCATTTGGTGAAGACCAACTTTTCTATCTGAGCCAAAGAAAGCTCTTGCAGAATAATTTTCTCTTCTCCCCTGCCAACACCATATGCATTTGTGCATCTGCAATCCATGGCAGAAATCCAGCTTCCTTAATTACATTCTGCATACCTGAATCCCCCCTTTTCCTCCTAGTGGGTACCTTATTCTTCAGGGGCTGTCCTGAAGTAAACTTCATTGAATTCTCAATCTTCTCACTGGCACTGATGGGCAGAAGCAACGGCAGTACCCCGCGCTTCCCCCAAGTCCCTGCTGTTAAAGTGATATACTGTTTATTTTTTTTGTGCAACAGAGTGGGAGGGGAGATTAAAACAACATAAAGTATGAGACAAAGGCAACAGGACCTTCAAAATAATGGAGAATGGTAGCAGAGAGAGAGGGAAAAGAGAGGGTGTTTGCAGTATATTGGGCCATCCTTCAGCATGCTAATAAGGGAAGTTATTAATATTATGCAGCACCTCCCCTCCCAGAGGGTTCTGAAGCACTTCACAAATTACCACACTAAATCATTGTGGCCAAGCACTGAACAAGACCACCTCTGGGGTGCTGTATAACAGAAGCTTAACTGTGTGGCTACAGAAGGATGGAATATTACTTTTAAGAGGAATTAATAGTGTGGCTGGGTTTGGCTTGAGGATGACGTGGGATGCTGAAAACTTGTGTTATGGATGTCTGGAGTGAGTGTTATCCATGATATGAAAAGCTGAGTTTGGGGCTGAATTGGTTATTAGATTATTAACACAAACAGCAGTTGCGAGAATTGCCTGCACTTTTGTTTCCCTGCCTAAAAGCCTGGTTGATGTAAGCAGCTAAAAAAGTGGGAACAAAGAAGGTTGCTTAACTAGTAGAATGGTTGTCCCATTTTTTAGAGAAACTGAAGTAATCACATTTCTGAATGTTCCCCTTGTGTGTGTGTTAGAGTGGAATGTTAACATAAATTGCACAATAGCTTCATCTGCATAGATTCCATGAGTCCATTAAAGCGACTACAGAAAAATTGGAGATAGACACTGACCATACTGCCACTCATAGCCCTCCAGCACCGTGGCAATGGTGAAGTTGCCTGCACCTTCCTTTGAGACAGAATGACTTGTCCATGGTCAGCCAATGTGTTTCCCTGAGCAAGGGGGGATTTGAACCCTGGTCTGTAGAGTCATAGTCCTACTCAAACCACTATACCATACTGGCTTTACTATCCACAGCAGAAGACACCATATCATATTAACTAAATGCCATGCTTGTAACAGATGTAGTCATTTCCTGGCATTTTGGAAGTAGCTGCTTGAGTTAATACAACATGTCAATCTGAAAGCATTGTTGTAGTCATTGTTGGTGTTAATTGAATTAATCCATAAGAATATGGGAAGAACTTTGCTGAATAAGATGAACCTGCTTATGGTAAGCCAACAAAGTAGACATTAATGAAATGACACTTTCTCAGTCATATTCTCAGCAACTGGTATTCAGAGTCCTATGGGCTCTGATATGTAGAAATAATAAATAGCCATCATAACCAGTAACTGTCAACAGCTTTACCCTCTATGCAGTCATCTAATCTTCCTTTAATGCTACTCAAGTTGGTGGTCATCACTACATCCTATGAAACTGAATTCCATCTTTAGTTAGCCATAGCATTTAATGCATCTCTTATGTTTGTATATGCCAAATGTAAAATAATCCCCTAAAATAAATGAAGGAACAGGTCTTTCAAGAAAACTCAGAGCAGATGGCAGCAGCTGAGAAAGAAAAAGGGGAATAATAGTGCTATTGTAAGAAGTGAATGAATGGATGCTGGATTCTCTCCAGTAGTTAAGCATACAAGATAATGCTTTATCTTTTTTTTTTCCTTTTCCTTTTCTCTTCTTTTTTGAAAAAATGGTCCATTGGATAAGTTATTAATACACATGCTTTCAAACCATAATGGACAATTTGCATGGGTACAATACAAGTGCAGCTTTCATCATGTGGTGGACTGCTACCTTCAGCAAGGGTAGCTCAAAAACATTCAGGGTTGATCTCCTTCACTATTGATTATACTTCACAACTGGCTAGGCAGGTTCTTTGTCCTGGATCATCTTGGAGACTGTCTTGTGAATCATTAGCAAGAAGAACAACTTCACACATGTATCTCTGAGAGCTATCATCATTTCTATGTCTGCTTGGTTTGTCTGGAAAGATTTTTTAAAAAAAGTCTACTGCAAAACATCTCTCTGTGTGCAAAGCTTTGAGAGAGACCACCAAAGCTGCCCTTGTTAATTGATAGAAAGAGGTATTTGCATCAGACATCAGATTGTGGGGAATGGTGGCAAAGTAAAGGAGCCATATAGCCTGCCCTGTGGAATTTAAGCTACTCTGCTGCCTTCAGATATGGTATGGGATGCTGTTGAAGTAAGGCTTACTTTCAAGTCAAGTTGGCTTTTCTGAATGCGCTGTAGGGGTGAAAAAACTATTCAACAATATTCTGGGAAAAAATGGCTCAGAAACATGTTTTTTGAATGTTGAAAAACCCAGACAAGAAGAATCCTGAACTATTGAGAACCTTTCCAGTTCAAGACTTATTCTGCACAAAATTTGTATGTAGTTGCCTTCCACAGAAAACAGCATTTTCTGTGCAGAAAACAACATTTCTGCACTGGAATATTTTTTGTGTGTGCAGAAAATTCTGTTTTCTGCTCAGAAATGCAGGGCTGCAGTTCTTACTTTTTCTGGATCCAGTGGATGGTGGCATATATATTAATGGTATACTCCATCAATATTGGAAAGAGTTGAGAATTCAATTTCTTGTGCTTCCCATCACCATCTTAGAGCAGTGCCCAGAGATTAAGCCCAAAACGCCATAAGGATTCTCCTGCCCACTACCATCCTTTTCACAAGATTTGTTTTGGGGAAAAGGTTGTCACAGAGGGATGGTTGAGTGGGAAGTTAACTGTGAAGGATGTTTGCTGCAAAACTGGATGTCCTTTGAACCACACCTGAACTTTAATAGATGTGGGTCTGATTCAAAAGGGATTCCAGATGCCAATATATTGAGTGATTCCTTTCCCTGCAGACAAGTCCAAACTCCCTTGCCAGCTAACACGCTATCAATGAGATTGCTGCTTCTTTTAGAGTGATTGTGGGATTTGATGCATGAAATGAGTGTTTAATGTGCCTGAATCATGTGTGTCTCTTCCTCCTGAGAAAGAAACAAGTAAATATAACTCAGTGCTTTCTAGGTGATGGAGCCCTCTATCCTTCAGCATACAGACTGCTCTCTGGGTTGGTCTTGACAGTTCTCCAAGCTGGATAGTTGTTTGCCCCATGCCAGCTGCAGTGCCTAGATGTGCCTTTTCAAAGAATTATCAAAGAATCCTTCCATCTGGGCAACCAGGCTGTGGCATGAATCATCTGAAGCTGACCAGATGGTCCACAATGAAACACCCTTGGCCAAGGGAGAGAAGGATGCTTCTCCAAAGGAGAATGTGATTACAAAGATACCTTTCTTTTGGCTTGGTGGATGCCAAGTCAGGTGTATTCAGGTCTTTACTGATGATGGTCAAAAGAATCCTTTCCAGAAATTGTAACTGTGAATGGCCTCAGGTGTGGGGGGAGAGTGGTTTGTGTACTCACACACATGCACGCCAAGTACGCTAGATAAAGATATTTTATTTAGCAGGTTTAGTTGGATGCATTCTTTTCTCCTTTCTGAAATGGTTGTACTCTTTGCCTATGTAGTTATATATCACTTTGCAGTTTGTATTAAAACATTTTTGCAAAGAGCAAAAGAACATTTGACTCTGAATGTTTCAAAATACGAATGGTTTGTTGTCTCAGAGAAGAAGATAACCGCTTTCATTGTCTGTTCTTCAAACAATCATGGTTGAGAAATCTGTTAAAATTAACAGCTAACTATAAATCCCAACATTGAAAGGATGGGGGCTGGAGGGGGCTATTTGTAAGAAGTCATTCATCCATACTTCAAAATAAGTCTGAATGACTTAATTCTATATAACTAGTGCTTCTCTTTGTAATTCTAAATCATTTTTCTCAACTATATTGTACAAAAGGTGGGCCTGTATGTTATGTTTGTGTTCCATGGCCTTGTGATTTTTCTGTCTACTTTTTAAGAGCTTTATGACTTGACCGATTATAAACAATTCTTATTTGTTTTGATGTGTCTTGCCTTTGTCTTGACAATCCCATAAGAAACCAGATAGCTTTGTATTTGTTCTCCCAAACTTATTATTTCCAAGGAGATCCTTCATATACTGCAAGATATCCACCTTTAATTTGTATGCCTCTGTCACTAATCTTGTCATCCGCAAGCTTTTATTTAAGGTCATGAGGTACTAAATCCACAAGCTCAGTAAATGCTTTCACACACATATGGAAAAATCAAGATAGGAGATCGAAGAGGGAGGAGAAGCTAAGCTCTTTTGTTTGTAATCTAAGAAAATGGACTTTTCTGTAGAAATCAACCACCCACTTTGTTTCTGCTTGGAACACTGCAAGCAGAGTTCAGGACTCTGGCCAACAGAGGTTACAGCAGAATTAAATTAAAAATGCCACTCAAAAGCCAACAGGGATGTTGTGTCTTTGTTGGCTTTGGCTATTCCTGCTGTTGTGCATAGACCCACTGATTCCAAACATGACAGAGAGGGTTCTTGCGTTACACTCCTTTATGACTGCAGAAATGATCACAGTGCAGTAGCGTATGGCAGGGCATAATGTAACTCAGTTGTGTGGTGTTGTTTGGGTTGATTTCTACAGCTGGCGTAGTCAAGCATTTCTCCTTTTGCACCTCTCCCCTCCTTGGGCTGTGCTTTATATGTGCTTATTCTTGGCCATGTTGCAACTGTGGGTGGGGTAGAAGGGAAAATAAAATTCCAGCTTGTTTCTCTGGCAACAGAAGCAGGAGAAACAAAACCTCCCCATTTTATTGAAAAAACTGCCCAAATAGCCCGTTTTGCTTGACTGGCTTCTTCACTAGAGGGTAGAGGGACTCAAAATTTCTGAACTTTGTTTACTTTTGATGAATAGCAACGTTCTGTCTTCTTACTGAAAACCTCGGGATATGTTCACATTGTACACGTTCTGTGTGATGTGGTTACCATTTTTGCATGGCCAGATCCTTTGATGTATCCATAATGTTTCTGAGCAATGTTGAGACATACCTGTCATTCACTGTTGTTCTAATATAATGGGTTAATACTGGGCTGCCAAACTAGGCTGAAGGTTCATCCAGAAGGAAAAAGTCAAGAGTTTCCAGTTCTTTTTGCTTTGATTTTACCTGCATATTTCCAGGTTTATATCCAAACTTGCCCATGAAATATCCTTGGATTCCCTCATTTCCCCTCCTTTCTCCTCCACCTGATCATGTGCCACATCTAGATTCATGCAACATTTCTGAAATTGATTTTCACCCATTTCCACTGACACTTCTTTATAGTAATAGTCAAAGTGCTAAAGAGCTTTAGCATAGTAGACTTGTAAAATGTTCAGATCATTTTGTTCTGTTGCAAACATTCCTCTTTCTCTCACTTGATCTTTGTTGAACCTGTGTCCTGGAAACAATAGTTGTTTTTACTGATGGTGGCCATCTTAGCTAGTTCCAGGATAATATAAACAGGCAACAAAGTAGAAATACATTTAATTTTGGAAAATACTGTGCCAATTTTAAACTGATTTGGGAAATAGATATGAAAAGTAGATGGCACTTATGGCTCCTTCTAGTTCTAAGATTTGACAATTCTGTAGTGCATCTGGGAAGCATTGAGTCTGAGGTAGCATCCAGCTCTGTGATATGATAATATTTGTTTCTAGTGATGGCTCATTCAAATCGCTACCTGATGCTGCAGTGATCATATAATGGAATATGTGGATATGATCTATCCCTGAGAGTGGGCAAGGGTGTGTAAGATACAAGGGTTGCATTCTTTATGTAAAGAAAGGGAGGTCATCATTTTTCAGGACCAGCTTTTATTATGAAGCAGTGTAGGGCAGCCTCTCAGATGCCATGGAAGAGCAGCAAAATCAAGATCAAGCTATAGTATTTTGTACTACCAGGTATGGGAAAACCAACATGACATAGTGGTTTGAGTGTTGGACTAAGACTCTGGAAGATCGGGGTCCAAATTGCTCCTCATCCATGGAAACCCATTGGGTGAGCTTGGATCAAGTCATAGACTCTTTTTGCAATGCACTTTTTCACGGAGCTGGGGTGTGGGGATCACGCGAGCAGCCTCCAGCGAGAGGCTCTTGCGTCTCGTTTCCTTCAGTTCCACAGCTGCTGCCCACTCGTGCAAGAGCTCTGCCTCTTCCTTCCACAGTGCAGCCTGGGAGTTTCCCAGGCTGCACTGGGGCAGGAAGCGCAAGTGCCACAGCTCTGGAGCACATGGCAAGTGTGTGCGGGGCCCTGGAGTGATGCGCGATTGTGCACCATTTTCGGCTGAAGGCCGAAATGAAAAAGTCCACAAGTGGCACCTACCAAGCCTTGAGTTTTTGGAGTGAGGCAATATTTGCCATTTTCCCTCAGGCAGTAAAATGTTGTGGGTCAGTCATGTCCTTGTGTGTATCATTGGAATGTATAAAATTGGAGAAAAGTGTGCTAAGTTTGCTTTTTTGACACAATGAAAATCCACTGATGTTTGCCGGGTAGCTTTCAGCTCTACCAGTAGATATACAGGGCATTGAAAACTGTGCATTTTTGATGTTCAGCATTTCAGGATCGTTCAAGGAGAAGGGGGAGGTGGAGAGAAATGCCAGTCATCTCCCTCCTCATCTCCTTCTTCCACAAGAAACAGGTCAGTTGCTCTCTTGCTCACTATACCACACTACAAGACACTAGTTGTACACCAAGACAAGCCTGCCTGTTTTCATCTGCCACATTCTACCCTCAAGTATGTCACGTTTCCTTATCCAAAGGCTAACCCTGCTCGAGCTGCAAGATCTGACAAATTGCCAGCCCTAGCTGGTAAGGTTGTGACTTAGTTTGAATTTATTGCAGCAATTAGTCATGGAACCTCGACAACTTGCAATATTTATATGTGTGGTTGGCTTGTAAAGCAGTGATTATCGAAGAGGAATAATTGTTTGTGGTGGTGCGTTGAATTCTTCCCTTCCTTTGGCTACTGGGACTAACTCTGTGTTAATCACTGTCAAGCGTGCTGCTTTTTAAAACATTTATTTTTAAAACCAACCATTATCTCAGCAGGGCTCCTTTGAACATTTGGATGGCACTGAAAGGGCTTTGTCCAAAATGGGGACTTAAATATATATCTCTGTAGCTTTTCATCCTCTGCTAGCACTCACTTTGGGAAAAAGGTGAAGAGCATACAATTGTTCAAATGTCATCAGGGAATTTCCAGTCAGGGCTGTGGAAAACTCTCAAGTTGGGTTCAGATGAGGGGCCCGTCTTTGATAAAGAAAAAGAAGAAAATCTACAGCATGATAAGAAGGCACCTTGCCAGGAGAGGTGACCATGAAAGGACTCCCCAGGGACTCTGCTTGCATCTAAAGTCCCCACTATCTTTCATCCACCCCCTCTTTGTGACTGAAGAGGTCTTTCCATCTGTAGTGCCTTTGCCCTTGTCAGAAAGTTGAGTTTTCTTATGGTAGAATGATTGAAATGTCTTTTCTTATTCCTGGTCCCTTCTGGAAGAGCTGCTAAATATATTCTACTACTACCAGCTCTGTAAATGTTACTTTCTTCCCAAAGGAAGAGTGGGACATTTGGCTAGCATTCATGGCATGAATGGGACAAATTATATGTGATGAAGAACATAAGCATGTAAGAGGAGCCCTCCTGGAACATGCTAAAAACCTATCTAATTAGAGAACCACTTTTTCCACTATCAGCATACCCAGGTGTTAAGATCAACTAGGTTGGCCACTTCTGGTACACTATGGTTTATCACCTATATCAGAGATTTCTCAGTGGTGGCACCTCACCTGTGGAACTCTTTTCCATTAGAGAACCAGTTCTCCTCAACGTTTGTCTTTCAGGCTCCAATTTAAAAAAAAAAAACATACTTATTCATACAGACTTTCAGGAAATAAGTAAGGGTTTGATTTGCCTTTGACTGCAGATTTTTTTTTTTTAGCACATTTTGGCAGACATTCACAATTTTTATTTTAGGTATTTGTAATTTGTAATGCTAACTGTGCGTGTGTTTTAGGTACATAGTTAACTGACCTAAGGTCTTGTGAGTAGGGATGGACTATAAATGAAATGCATTCTCTCCTCTCCAGCATTCTGTTCCCACAATAGCCAAACAGGTGATTTTGTGGAATCCCATGTGTAAGACAGAAAGAGAGTAGCCATACTGTCCTCCCATAGTAAATGGTGTTCGGGCATGCTGCCTCTGGTGAAGAATACCTCTACCTGTTGTAGCAAGGTGTACGCACACACACACACACACACACACACACACACACACACACAGAAACAGTCCATTTGGTCCCAGTCCAAGAAAGGGCACTCCAGAGGCACATAATTAGGGATGTACTCACATCAAGAGTCATGTCCTATCAGAAAGCAAGTCTATTCAAAGCAGAGAGTTCCACAGCCTAGGTCAAAACGGTCTGTAGTCAGAATGCTAGAAGAGCAATAGCAGTATAAGAATAATCCCACAATAATTAATATATAGTCCCAAATTAGTCACAGTAAGAATCAGGAATGCTCAATAGCAGGTCACATCTACCCAAGCAGGGGTCAATGTGACCTTCTGAGGCCTCTCTCACCTGGGACTATTGTAGCTGAGCTGGTCTGAGCTTCACCTTGAGTTCAGATCTGGGATGTTAAAGTAAAGGTGGAAGTCTCTAGGAAGAAGCAGAGCCATGTCTTACAGTGGGCACATTGCCAGTTTGCCTCCGGTCTTGCTTTTGCTTTCATTTTGCACCAGCCTCTTAGGCTGAGAGAAGACTCTGCTTTAGACTCTAGATTCTGCTACCCTCTCCCAGAGGGGCCTAGATCTTCAAAGCCAGTCTGCTTTTCCATACCATTTGGCTCTGGAGACTTTGAATCTTCCTCTGAACAGCAGCCCTCCAGCAGGTGCATTTGAGATCTCTTTGGGGAGTCAGATGTCTAGGGCTGACATTGAAATACAGCTTAAGCTTTTATCTTTTGTCAGAAAGCCTCACCATCTCCAAATCCCTTAGCATGTTAACATATCTAAATTGCTGCATGAGAATTAAGACTGCCAAATAGTATACCTGGTCTTTTTTTTTCCCCCTCTCTCTTTTCTGCTCTTCTCTGGTCTTCTCATAGCATGGATGCTGCAGAGAAAGAAGTGAATGTGGCCAAATGTCACTCAGGCCAGGGAACAGGGCAGATTCTTGTGGAAGATAGAGCAAGTTGCTTTGCCCTAAAGCGATTGGCCTTATCAAAAGTCTTTGAGCCACGGATAATTCATTTAGTTTTATGTCAATGGTGGCAGAATGCAATCTCCCGCCTGGAGCTAGATGAACTGAAGGTATAAGAACTTTGATTACTAGTCCAACTACTTTTAAAAGGTGTGTTCTAGAGAGTGGTTGGATGATACCCTATTAAAAAGCTCCCTTTGATTTGTCTGCTCATTGTTTTCTTCTTCCTTTTGCTCTGGTTGTTGAAATTCTTTTGTACCTGTTGTTTGCTCTTTTCAGATTTTTTTTTTAAAAATTATTTTTGAAAACAGAGAGCTGCAAAATCCTTTATATAAATATGTAAAGTGGATATTGGCAGCTGTTATTTATTTTCATTGGCCTACTGATTTAGTGCCCATAGAATCTTAGCACTGGAAGTGACTGCAATCCCAGCATTGCCATTTCCGTGATAGGCACCCTTTTGCCTTAAGCGGATGAGCAGCATCATTGCCACCGGCATTCCCTCCACGCTAGAGCATCGTTGGTCAGTCCCTTTCCCCACCTCTTCTCCACTCCACAGCTCCGGATTGGTCAGGTATTTTTGTAAGCTTTACTAGCACAACCACAGTGTAACGTCATGACTCACCAGGACACTGTTGCATTTGTGCACTATAACGCTAAAAAAATATGTTTAAAAAAAATTGAAAAAATGGATTCAAATGAGAAATTTAAAATAAACAGAGGGAGGTGGTAGATTCCAAACTTGCCATGACATGGGAGTCATTGAGGGAGGGACAAGCTGGACATGCCCACACTCCACCCATTCTGCGATGACAGGAAGTGCTGCCAAGCGCTATTACAGAACTGCACTGACCCAGCTGACAGGATTGTAGTGCTAAAGGAAGCTCTTAATGGATTTTTTCTGGAAATTAAATAGGGCTAATTTGCAATGTGTGGGAATGGGATAGCAGCAAGATAGCGATGATGTCATGCGGTAGCACAGCTCCCGGACTGGGAACAACCTGTTGCTGTGGTGGGATGACAATGTTGTGCAGAAAGAGTCTTAGTGGATTAGTATGTTACCATTTAATTAGTTAGTTATTGAGATTGGTTAGTTAGTAAGCCAGTGTTTTAGGGATTTTTTTTTAAGTTTACTGTTTAATATTTTATTTTATTTAGTGTGTTAACATTAGTTTATGTCAGTGTTAGAAAGCATTGTTGGAGTTTATGTTTATGTAATTTTGTGTAAAAACTGATAAACATAAACAAAAAAAGTCCAAAATTGTTCTTATCATTGCTAAGCAATTAAGGGGCGAAAGTCTCATGATTTGCTTTATTTATTTATTTTGCTCTATTTTGATAAATAATAAGTGGAGATTATAAAACAGGATAAAAGCAGCTTGGGCAGGAAGCTTTGTGGATGGCATATATTATGAACAATTTCCTAAAGGGCCTCTGGTCAAAACAGATGCCACGAGATCTCTGGAGGTGATGCAAGGAGAGTGACAGGTCATTTCTTTCCAAGGCTGATGTAATTAAAGAGCTATATAATGTCCTTTAACTCTCTTGCCCTTGGCATTGTGGTGTGCTCAATATTTTTTTTCTTTAAAAAAAGAATCTGAAAGTGCATAATATACTTTATACAGTGAGTCTGGAAGTGCAGTTCGCATTCACAAACAGAGGAGATTGGTCTATTTTCCCCTCAAACAATGCTTCATCCATTTTCACTGTGTGGGTTGCCCTGTGGCTAGCCAGGAGTTTAAGTCCCCCTGTTCCTCTGATCTGTCAATTCACATTGCAGACTTTTGGGAAGAGGAAAGTTTATTTCTATACAAGCAAAAAGGCTGTCATTATGATGGACAGGATGTTTAGGGAGCCAGAATTTGTCTCTGTTAGGGTTTCTCTGATGATGCTGTGTGTCTTTATGCCCTGAGGTATATGGCATCATCTCCCAGTAGGCTTTTCAAGGAGGAGCCCAGGACACCCAGGACACCCAGTTCCAGGGGTGTGGTTAAGGTTCATTCTTTCAACCCCCCTCTGCCTAGCACACATATACAAGTTGAGCATCCCTAATCAGGAAATACAAGATCTGAAAACCTCCAAAACCCAAAACTTTTTGATGCCAGCTGCCTGCTTCTGCCTTTGAGCTGGCAGCTGTGGTGCTCCTGCTCATTCATTTCGCAGATGCTCAGTCTCTCCCCAGTCTTGTGTCTTATACGCAACACAGGGAGTGAATGAATGAGACATGAGGCTGGAGAGAGAAATGAGGATCTGTGAGATGGTGGGAATCTAAGTGTAGTGCCCGGCGTGAATCTATACCTCCCAGCATTTCAGTAGGGCCATCCATTCTAACTGCCTGCCATGCAGGAGTACATAATCAATACTCTCCCGCCAGATGGCTACCCAACCTCTGTTTGTGTCATGCCAGACTTTGACTTAGAGACTGAAACAGGGGACATGAGAGGACCTGCTGAACTGGAGGAGGTTACAGTGCCACAAATCTCAGAGACAGAGCAGGGTGCAGTGCCAGCTCCAGCAGAGAGTCCTGCCCCTTCAGATACAGAAGACAACTTACCTGTACCTGTGTTTGCCAAGCTTAGACAGCAAAGGGAGCACTCATGCTGATCTCAAAGGATTTATAGGAGACAGCAATTGCTTAGGCAGCAGCTGCATTAAGCTGGTGGTCTGTTTAGATGCTGCCCTTCCCCTCCAGGAGCTATCCAAGCTTATCTGACCTTTTTGGCTGCTGGTTGTATTCATGAACTCGGTACCTGATCTAGGATTGTATTGTCTGACTTGGGATTCATTCACTTTGCCTTGGATTCTGCTGGACTCTATTTGCGACTATGACCTTGTGCTTACTGAATAAAAGTAAGTAACGAGCTGTGAGCTATTTGTTTTTTTGAGTTATCAGCTGTGCAGTTACAAGTGTTGGTTGGCTGCCCTGACCTAGACAGGACAGTTTGCAAACTTCAAAAGAAGGAGACTCCAAGGCAGGGTATTCCACTGCTACCAGCTCTTACCACCAGGAAGTTCTTTCAAGTGTTTAGGTGGAATCTCTTTTCCTCCATGTCCTAGTCTCTGGATGAGCAGAAAACAAGCTTGCTCCACCCTTTCAAATACTCAGACATGGGTAGAATGTCATTTCAATTCTTATGGTCATGGGACTGAGAGAAAGTCCTTCTCCAAATATCTTAAAATTTGGGTGGGATCATATAACCCTTTCACTGAAAGAGGTTCCCCACATTACTATAGATGGTCATGGCGGGGGTGGTCATGGTGTTTGAGAGCTCATTGTCCATGTTTCCTTCTGCGACAGTGCTAGATCTGATGTTTTTCCCACTGTTTTTGACAGGAAAGGGAGAACAGGCATTTAGATAACAATCTCCTCATGATCACACATTTTCTTAACCAAAACTGCAGGTTAATTGTAGATATCAGTTACCATAAGAGAATCAAATACAGTTATAATCTCTGAAGTTCAGAAGTAATTGGGGGGAATAGAAATCACTATGTTCAAAGGCAGGTGGTATTCCAAAAGATGCACACCTGATGGACAGAAATAGTGAAAAATGCATTGGCATGAAATCTGTCCCTCCAGGAGGTTGAACATTCCATTTACAGAGTTGAAACCAATTGAACTAATTGTAGAACCAATGGCATAGAAAGGTGCACCTTGAATGATGGTTGAAAAAATTAACAGAGGTCAAGGAAGGGTACAGGGGAAAATCCCAGAAAGATGAGGACGCATCAAATGCAATCTGTCATCTTGGATACAGGAAGAAACCTGGTGGAGTCCCCTGTCACAGAAGCAGTGCCATGAGCCCATTTCTTTTAGAGTAGTTCCTCCTGATGTCATGACCCCCTAGTTAAGCTGTCTTTTAACTTGACATCTTCTGAGCATAGATATGGCATTAAAAATGATTGCATTACCTTTCAGCTAATGTGAAAGATTTCTCATAAAGCAGGGAATTCCTGCTTCTGTAATACTCACAAAATCTTTTAATCTTGCTTTAGATTTTGGATAATATTAACTTCTTTCCCACCAAGAGTATGAGCAGTACTTGGCAAAAGTCTCTGGTACCTGTGTTTAAATATCCCAAAGGATGTGCAAAGTATGCACAGTTATCTATTTCATGATGATTATGATTATGATGATTGGGTTAATAGTTGATAACCCCCCCACACCAGCATACAATATTTCCCTCCCTCCCAGGTAGTTGTAGGTTAATTTATTATATACAGGGGGAGAAATAAGACTGTGGGGAAAAAGAGAAGAGCTTGCATTGTTACCTTTCCAACCCCCTGCCATGCAGCAACACTCATCAAAGTATTCCCAACAGATGGCCATCCAGCCTCTACTTAAAGGCCTCCAAAGAAGGAGACTCCACCACACTCTGAGGCAACGTATTCCACTGCCAGATAGCTCTGACTGTCAGGAACTTCTTCCTGAGGTTTAAGTGGAATCTTCTTTCCTGCAGCTTGAATCCATTGCTCCTTGTCCTAGTCTCTGGGGCAGCAGAAAACAAGCCCGGTCCCTCCTCAACATGACATCCCTTCAAATATTTAAACATGGTTATCATGTCCCCTCTCAACCTTCTCTGCTGCAGACTAAACATACCCAGCTCCCTTATAGGGCATGGCTTCCAGACCCTTCACTATTTTGGTCGCCCTCCTCTGGAGACACTCCAGCTTGTTGATCTCTTTCTTGAACTGAGGTGCCCAGAACTGGACACAGTGCTCCAAATGAGACCTAATCAATGCAGAATAGAGTGGTATCATTACCTCCTTCGATCTAGACACCATACTCCATACTACAAAGACATACAAAGTAATCCATTGTGTAACTCATAAGAAAGCCCCATCCCAATTTCATTATCAGCACCCAAGAGTTACTTGTTGAATTACTATTTTAACTACTTTTTAAAAGCCGTTAAGATGTGAGTAGCATAAAATCTGAAAAAATCTACTCCAACTATGCCTGGTGCCGTAGCAAGTAACTAAAAAACCAAGTAAAAGAAAAGTCCTCATACAAGATAGTCATTTCTTGCACCCAAACAGGTAAGGTCATTCCATGACATTATCTTTGAAATGTAACTCTGCTATGCTTTCATTTTGAGTGATTGATTATGTGTTGTTAGTAGCTTCTTACTTCCAAGCTTTAAAAAGTAGTGATGGAGTAGGAATGGATAAGTGAAAGCTGTGAAGAAACCATTTATAGCTCAAATGCTCCTCTCCCTTACATTTGCAGAGTTTAAACTTTAAATGTAGAACTTGCTGTATTAAAATAACTGATGGATGCTTGTTGGACCAGTGTACAGATAGGAACTTAAATATCCACTATAAGAAGGGTTGGTAAGATACAGCCCTTGGAACCCCAAGATTTAACCCCTGAAGTCCCCTAGAAGCCTTCAGACTACCAACTCTTCTTCTTTTTTCCTGAAGAAAGCCAAATGCATCCCAAACTGGCTGGAAATATAGTTTACTTCACCCATCCCCCAGAGTCCTCCAATGACCTTCATTGTCAAAAAACAAACAAACAAACAAAAACCCCTTGAAAATAATTCAAAATGGTTCCCAGAAGTGGTGTGATGTCACTTCCAGTACACTGAAACATGATGGTGTGACCCTTCGGGAGGGTACATCACAGAAAGTTTGCTTTCTCTTGCTTTGCTGCCCACCGTGCACTAGGCTCGAAATCAAAAATCAAAATCAAATTGAAACCAAATTCTCCACAATTCTGGCGAGCAGAAAAAGCGTGGTGATAGAGATGATTTCACTGAAATTCTCCTTAAAGGGAAAGTAGTCTCCATACATTTTGACAGGGATGACATCTGCCATTACCAGCAGTAATAGAACTTCTTCCACTCTTCCTAAAATTCTTTGCAACTTGCATTGTCTGTGCTGTCTATTCGGCCCCCATTTTGCATTTTGCAATGCTCTGACCTAGTATTATTCTAGGGTATTAGAGAGAAGGAATGACTGTCCTTATTGTGTTTTTGTGTTTTTTTACTGGTGGAGAATATTTACAAAAACTCTGCAAAGCTGCCTCCTTTTCTGAAGGTGGGAGGGAGGGAAGAAGGAAGGCAGGCAGGCAGGCAGGCAGGCAGGCAGGCATAAATGTAGGGGGGGGAACACTATCACTTCCAATATGAGACTTTCTCCTTTGGAGCAACCAAATATAGAACTGCCTTCGTCCATTTGGAATTCCCGTCGGGCAGTGAAAATCAAGTTCCTTCACTTGGCCTTTGGTTTGTAAAATTAGGGGTAGATGCTCTTGCTGGTTTTAGAGTTTTTTTTAAATGTGGTTTTAGAACTATTTTTGTTTCTAATTATTTTAGTCATATATTGAATGTGTTTGTTTGTTTGTTTGTTTATTGTACATTGCCATGGAGGGGGGGCTGGTGGGTTGAGAGGTGATAATTACATGCTAGGAAAAGAGAGAAAGAGAGATTTACTTGTAGTCTGAGAAAGAAACTTATTTAAATATATGCCAAAAGAGATTTTTTTTTTTGTATTGTCTTTAAGATGATATTAGTTAAGTTGGAGGACTGTATACTCCCCTATGAACCAGTCCAGGTCTTGAGATCTGCTGGAGAGACCCTTCTCTCTGTCCCACCACTTTCACAGGTACATTTGGTGGGAATATGGGAGAGGGCCTTTTCAGTGGCTTCTCCCAGGCTCAGGAACTCACTTCCCAAAGAGGTCAGATGGGCACCCTCCCTCCCTTCTTTCTGGACACAATTAAATACATTCTTATTTTGGTAGGCATTTAATATTAGCATGTGATTATTGTGAAGAAAGGTGCTGGTTGTTTAAATTGTGATTTGCTTGTTGTTTTTAATATGTATTTTAACATTGTATTAATTGCTACTGTTCGTTTAATGTATGTTTTAACATAATTAAATATGTTACAGTTTTAATTATGTTTTCTTTTTAAACTATTGTAATGCACTTTGATTCCTTTCAAGGAAAAAAGTGGGATATAAATAAAGATGATGGTGATGGTGATGGTGATGGTGATGTTTTTGTCAAAGGACTTTAGTATAAAAATGCAGAACACGAAAAGACATTCTAGGTGAAGGTCCCTAACTTTAACAGATGCTAATTTGGATTAATGTGTTTACTGATGGTAATAGTGCCCTAGTATGGAAATTTGTCTCATGAAATCTGTGGACAGAACGTCATGAAATCCCTGGAATTGTCTGATTTGTTGGAAGTGGAGTGCAACCATGTTTACATTATGGACTATGTGCCTACAGAATGAAAGTAGTATAGAAAGATAGCTGGGTTTAGCTAAAGTTGTCCTTTTCCTTGCCTACAGATTGATACACTCAAGCCGAACAATACACATAAATGTTGGGTTTTCATTTAATGGATTCAATTGATCTATTGTATCTTCAGAGTGACTTACCTCTTTCCCAGTCTCAGTGCATTCTTAGTGTCTCTTCATGTAGTTAGTTGTCTCTAGATGAAGTTTATATAATAAATATCTTTTTCTTCATATGATAAATAATCCTTGCTGCTTATTCTGTGCATCAGCTGCCATGCATATTCAATAGGTTATGGGCCCAGAATGTTTCCTCTATTCCCATATGATTGTTATGGGGGCTGGGCAGAAGGAAAACAAAACAAGACAAAATCTCTATATGTTTCAGTGGAACTTGCCAAAGAATATAAATTCTATCTGTCATGTACATCAAAGAGGACAGATGATAAACATTTTCTTTATTGTTCTGTATGTCTAAAATTTTACTTGACATATTTTACTTGGGAAACATACAGGCTTCTAAAATCAATATATTAACAGTATACTTAAAATGGGATTCTGGCTGAGGAAATTGGTAGTAAGGGGAAAAAGGCTGCCCCCCCCCCCATGGCAACTTTATTATGAAGCACTATATTCTAAACTACAGAGGAATTTGCCCTGGTCTGCTTAATACAACTACAGAAAAGCTTTTCTCAGAGCACCAAAAAATCACAGCAAAGCATAATTTGGTCATGTCAGATTTAAGGTAAGATCCTCCTACTATAAAATTTTTCAACTTCACCCACTTCTAAAAATTAGACTAAACTTTGATTTTACTGTTTTGCAGATTTTCCAAATTTCCTTGTTCAGTGCTTTTATAGGTTGGGAATTTCATTTGCCATGTTTTCTTTCATTCTTCTTCTTCTCATTATTATTTGTTAAGGTCCCTTGACTACTTACTTAGGGAGGGGAAGCCCAAAATATGCTTTAATCAATAAAAGAGTAGAGACTACTGAACACTGTGGGACTTTGGAGTAAACATACATAGGATTGTAGTTCATATAACCTACATTTTTTTTATGTAACCTTTGTCTTGTCTTGCCCTCACCTGCACAAGAATCATTCATGACAATATCAAGAATAGTATATTTCCTGTTGGTCCCATTTCTGCCTACCTGGACTCATGCAGAGATCCCATTGATTCAGATCATGTGAGCCTGTCTATCTGGGATCCCTGATAGCTCTTTTGCTTCTAGACTTCACTCCTGGATGTCTCATGATTTCGTTATGAAGTGTGTGCCTACTGTCTTAAATGAGTCAGTCTGCACAGAGTATGTGCTGCTCAGCTTAGATTCCCATTTTGTTTCTTAACTGGCACAGTGAGCTTGTGCATACTGATGTATACACTAAGTAGCCCAAGAAGTAAGCCAAACCAGCCCACACCATCTGTGGCTTAAGTTGGACATCTTTTTATGCTGTCTGTGCCTTTCTCTCTTTCCCATCTCTCCCTCTCTCTATTGGCTTAGCGTTTTGCGATGAAAATAATCATCATAAAAAGAGAATTGAGACAAGTAGGCAAACATTAAATGAGCTTCAGCAGAGTGTCTGCAATGATTTTCATCTGCAATATCAAGGCCGCGTCATTCCACTCTAATGGCATTTTTTCACAGGAGTGCTTTGTCATGGTCATAAATAAACACAAGCAGCTGAAAAGGATGATAACAAAGGAAATGTGAAACTGAGGCCCCCATCGTCTTTATTGTGGTTTAGACAAAACCACTGTGACTATTAAAGAGGAGATTGTAGGAGGGCAATAAAAAGCCCACCAAGCCATTGTGTGGCTGTCTTGTTCATGTCAGCATGAGATCTGGCTGCAGTTGGCTGACAGGTTGTCTGGATAAATAGATTTGGGGGCAAAACAGATATTTTGTGATGGGAACATCCAATGCTGCTTCCAGGCTCAAGAGCTGAGAGGTATTGTCAAGGACAGATGAGGCTCTATAAATCAGGACAGGTTTGTTTTGTTTTTGGCATTTTTTTTTTTGTCTGTCTGAAAAGTCTTATCTTCTAGTTCGTCCAGGCAATTTTTGAGGTCTTTCCAGTGCATTTCCTCCCCCTTATCATAGCTGCGCAGCTTTAAAGGCAGTCAGATACCCTCTAATGGAGGCAAAAGCAGGAATATCACCCCCTCCCTTGTAACTGCCAGCTCATAATTTAGTTGCATGCCCCTTGGCATCAACACATCTATCAGTATGTTAGTAATGTTTTTCTTTCAGGAAAGGCTGCAATGTGTCTGTGTTTCATTTACTATATGGCGTTATTGCTGTGTATCTTCAAGTTGTTTCCAGCTTGTGATGACCCTAAGAAGAATCTATCATGGAGTTTTCTTGGTAACGTTTGTTCAGAAGGGATCTGCCTCTACCTTTTTATGAGGCTGAGACAGTGTGACCCATCCAAGGTCACCCAGTGAGTTTTCATGGCTAATTCTGACCCTGGTCTCCAGATTAGTAGTCCAGCACTCAAACTGCTACTTGATACTAAATCTCTCTTTTTCTGTTCTTTTTGGGAATCTTTTTGAAGGGATCTATTGCTGGGATATTGTTGGACTATGTGATAACTAGACTCTTGAATTAGATCACTTGTTTCATGGGCAATATTGTATTTTCACACCTAGGAGAAACCATCAGCGTATATCAGAACTTTTATGATACCTAGATTATTTTACATATTGTGCATAGGGCCCTTTAGACACTGTAGATGAGATATGAGATGGGGTGCCACAAGATTCTGTCCTGGGCCCAGTGCTGTTCAACATCTTCATCAGTGACTTGGATGAAGGAGTAGAGAGCATGCTGATCAAATCTGCAGATGACACCAAATTGGGAGGGGTTGCTAATACGCCAGAGGACAGGATCAAAATTCAAAATGACCTTGACAGATTGGAGACCTGGACCAAAGCTAACAAAATGAATTTCAGCAGGGTGAAATGTAAGGCCCTGCACTTAGGCAGAAAAAATGGAATGCACAAATATAGGATGGGGGACACGTGGCTGGGTAACAGTACATGTGAAAGGGATCTAGGAGTCTTGGTAGATCACAAGCTGAACATGAGTCAGCAGTGTGATGCGACAGCCAAGAAAGCCAACGTGATTCTTGGTTGTATCAATAGGAATATGGTATCTAGATCGAGAGAGGTAATGTTACCACTCTATTCTGCTTTTGTTAGACCTCATTTGGAATGCTATGTCCAGTTCTGGACATCTCAATTCAAGAAGGATATTGATAAGCTGGAGTGTGTCCAGAGGAAGGCAACCAAAACGGTGAAGGTTTTGGAAGCCATTACCTATGAGGAGCAGCTTAGGGAGCTGGGCATGTTTAGTCTGCAGAAGAAAAGGTTAAGAGGGGAAATGATAGCCATGTTTAAATATTTGAAGGGATGTCATGTCGAGGAGGGAGTGGGGTTGTTTTCTGCTGCTCCAGAGACTAGGACAAGGAGCAGTGCGTTCAAGATGCAGGAAAGGGGATTCCACCTGAACTTCAGGAAGAACTTCCTGGTGATCAGAGCTGCCAGCAGTGGAATATGCTGCCACAGAGTGTGGTTGAGTCTCCTTCTTTGGAGGTTTTTAAGCAGAGGCTGGATGGCCATCTGTTGGGAATGCTTTGAAGGGTGTTCCTGCATGGCAGGAGGTTGGACTTGATGGCCCCTTTGGTCTCTTCCAACTCTATGATTCTATGATTCTATATCAGTGTGCCAGAAAACTATGTCTCATCAGCAACCACATTGCCATGGTTCCTTTCAGAGGAAATTTTTCCTGTTGAATATCAAATCTTTATTTCTAAAACCTGTCTGTCCAATTTCCACTTATTCCCAGTCTGGATATCTATGGATGGAAGAGTATGAGGAGTCTTAACTTACACCAGATGACTGAAATAAAAGAACCAGAATCATTTCTGGAACTGGTGGCTTGATGGTGTAAGCAGCTTTCTGTCACAACCAAACATACTTGAATGAAGAATGTGTTGACATGTACCACAAAATGGCATGTAAACACTGTGACAATGCTTATAAAGATGTCTTTGAATTTATCCTTGAAAAAGAAAATGATAATGACTTACTATCTGCCAGTATATTTGAGACCTTTTCAAGTCATCCTCAGATGGTGGTAGGATGTGAGTGTGAGTGAGTGTATGGATGCACGTATATATGAATTACACTATCAGTTGCAACCAAACATTCTGAAGGCAGTAGAATGGGATCTAATCTTGGAAGCTAAGCAGGGACAAGCCCCGAAAACACTTGGATACAGGACCATCAAGGAGTGCCAGGTGCTGTAAGTTATAGTAAAGAGGAAGAGAATTGCCAACTGCCTCTGAATATTCCTTGCCCAAGAAAGCCCTGTGAAATTCATGGGATCACCATAGAATGATAGGTGAGTTGAAGTCTCTCTCTCTCTCTCTCTCTCTCTCTCTCTCACACACACACACACAAAACACACACACACACACACACACATGCTGCTGAGATGTCCCTTTCTGTGTTGGAATCTTCTCAATGTGGTATCTTTGGAAGTGCCATGCCCTGAAGGTCATTGTGAGCCAAGGAACTATCTGGCTCTTTTCTTCATTTGGCTTGCTTGCTTAAGTTTACTCATCAGTGTGCATTGGTGCCTTTCTCTCATCATCTAGTCTAATCAGCAGTGAGTGACTCGTCAGCACCTTGGACGGTTCCTGCCGTCTGGCTGCCTCTGGCCAGCTCCATCAACAGATGGTTAATTTTGCTTTGCCTCCTGCCACTGGCTAGCATTTGAGCCTCCTGGCCAGAATGGCATGTTTCATTGGCCTGTGAGCGTCTTTCACCTGTGAAACATGCAAAGCAGGTTTAATAGCCTTCTTCTCTTGGCCCCGTTGGGCTGTGACTGAAAGAGAAGCAAAGGCTGTGTGAGCTGTTAATTGCTTCGGCCTGTAATTCCCAAATGACAAAAAAGATTAAAAGGGAAGGAAAACAGCTATTATATCTCTTTCTTGGAAAAAAAATAATAATAAAAAAAGCTCATGGTAGTGCATGGCTCATTAACATCATTAGTGTTTCATTAACCTCTAGCCAGACAAATAAGCTGGAAGTAATTCAACAGTACAGGGAGGGGCAGGGTGGGAGGGAAGAAAGGAAATTAGAAATTACCCTGGTGTAGGTGACATTTTCCGGCTTCAGTCTTCCACATGCATAGATTTGATGGAAGCATCTACTGCCTTCATGGCAGCCGGACGCCTGGAGAGGTGCCAGGCATTCTGATGGCAGCTGAAAGGTGGTGATGAGCAGGGAAAAGCCATTGATTGTGAATAAATGAAATTCACTTTTAACACAACAACATCTGAAATCTTGAAAAGGAAGCACGCTGCCATGCAACACTGCCTTGCAAAGAAAGCATTGTCCGCTCCATAATGACTTTCTTTGTTTGAATTTTTTTTGAAAAAGCTTTCTTCCTTCGTGTATGGATTTTTTGGTTTCTTTTTTTATGTGATTGTTGTCTCTCTCCCCCGTAAAAAAAAGTTTTTGTGCACCTTCTTGCCCTTGCTTCTACCCTTAAACCTGGCACACAATATCTCTTACAGCATGACAAATTGTCAAGCACAACTCAGCTTTCAATTGCCTTTTTTTGCCTTAACAAGACCCTTTTCCACATGAAAAGAGACTTTGTCACCAAAGTTTCGTCTCTAGAATGCGAAGTTTTATGAATGCAGTGTAAGGAGGAAATGGGAAGTCACATATAATGGATCAAAATGACTATGATTTTTATTATTGTAGACTATCAAAGCCTTGTTCAGCCAACAATAAACAGTGAGAAGTTTAGCTGTTTGCTTACTTGCTTGGCGCTCATTGGTAGAACTGATAAAGTCAAACAGAGCATGTATTATGCCTGTGGAGACCCACTGAAGCCTTCAGTGGAGCATTGTTTTTGTATCTTGGATTCTTTGTTTCAAAAGCTGCAAGTCTGCTAATTATTTCTTGGGAGCAAACAGAATTGAACTCAGTAGGGCACATTTCTGAGAAAATACATGTACAATTGCATGTAGTGTTTACATGACCTGAAGACATGTGATACAGCCATTTTGCTCAATCTAAGTAGGTCTTGATTTATGTATGTATGTATTTAATGGGCTGCCTTTCTCCTGGCATGAGACCTCAGGTGGAATCTGATCAGTGAATGAATGAGATCTGATTGATCCGATCCATGCCTAAATGAGATACCTTCTGGGAAAACCATGCCCACCGTCATATTGAAATTTAAACAAAGAATGTATGAAGAACCACCTTATACTGAACCAGTCACTGGCTCATCTTCTTGTGGTAACAAATTTATAGGATAAGGTAGGCCACTTGATGCACTCCAGATGTTTTTGGCTACAACTCTTACAATCTTTGACCATTGACCATGCTTGCTGGGGCTTATGGGAGTTGTAGCACAAAGCATCATGAAGGCTTCATGTTTCCTACCTTTGATGTAGGGTCCAAAGTGGTTGTCTTCCCAAGACGTTCAGGTATCATTCTATTCAGTTCCAGGCAGTGATTTCAGCCAGATGGGAGCTGAGCCACAGGAGATGGGTAGTGGGAATTTCTTCAGTTCTGACAAAAGAAGCAAGGCAAATTCCAGCATGCTCAGGTCCCAGTTCCAATTAAGCAATGTCAAGCAAGGCAAAACAGAAGATGGCCAAGTTCCCCCCCCCAAAAAAAAGTACCTCCTTGGATACATCCTAAGCTAAAGAGTCACACAAGTATGCAGAAAAAGAAAGCTAGGATGAGCCTTCAGTAGAGTTACAGCTGTGTCTAAGTGAGTGGAAATGGCAAACAAGTCAGCTCAAACTAAAATGTGAACAAAATATGAATCTCTCCATCCCAACTTCTAAGCAGAATGTCCCCCCCCATTTTATTTTATTTTATTCTATTTTTAAAGTTTCATGGGCTCAACTCTCTTGAATCTAAGCTAAGTGCAATCTATCATCTGATTACTATTTAGGAAAAGAATGAAAAGAAATTTAAGATTATCAGAAAATGTAAATTTCTTCCCATGGAGAAAATGCTGTTACATCCTGTGCAAAAAAATAAATAAATAAAAAAAATGACTTCTTAGTTTTGATCAGAGTAAGTCTCCAATGACAGCACTTTTTAGCATAAGGAAGAGCATTTTCTATGAAAGAAATAAACATTAATTCCTGTGCATAAAAAGCTGTGTGTTCTGAGTAAAAATATCATGTGCAAATTTTGTGCAGAGTAAATCCCACACTGTGAACAGTCTTTGAAAACTGCAGTTTTTGAAGACATTTTGAGGAATGGGAAAAAAGGCGCTAAAGTTATTCCTTGTTTCCTTGAAGAACAGTTAGCAAAGAATTATATCTCTAGTACAGTTAATATTTCTTTTAAATAATCGCTTTAGTTCTAAGTTGTTCCAATTGATTTGATTGTTCTTAAGGGTGGGCTCTTGGATTCAAATCTGAGATCTGGAAGCTCAGGATTCAGTGTTGGTCATGAATGCATTTGCAGAGTTGAAGCTTGTACACCATCTGCATCCATTCCTAGAGAAATCAGATTTCCCAGAGTGAGAAATGTCTTTGCTACATTCCACTGGGATGACTGCAACATGCTCTACCTGTAGCTACCTTTGAAGGGTATTCAGAAACTTCAGCTAATCCAAAAAGCTGCAACTAGATTGTTAACTAGGGCTGGCTTTGTATGTGTAATTGTCCTCAAGTCACCTGCTGACTTATGGTGACCCCATACATTGCATAGGGTTTCTTAAGCAAGGAATACTCAGAGGTGGTTTTGCAGGTTTCTTCCTCTGAAATGTAGCCTACTGATATCCATTGGTAGCCCCTCATACAACTACTTACCAGAGCTGACCCTGCTTAGCTTCCAAGATCAGATGGGATCTGGTGTCATGAATTTATTTAGGTTACACGAGGCACAAAACTCCCTTTTTGCAACAGCTCCACTGGCCCTGGTCTCTTTCTGGGCATAATTCAAGATGCTTGTTTTGACCTATAAAACCTTATATGGCTCAGGTCCAGGTTATGTGAAGGACCAAGTTCTCTTGTACAAACCTACCCACATTTTGAGATCTTCTAGGTCAGTGGTTCTCAACCTGTGGATCCCCAGATGTTTGTGGACTTCAGCTCCCAGAAGCCCCAGCCACTATGATCAATGCTCAGGGCTTCTGGGAGCTGAAGTCTAAAAACATCTGGGGACCCATAGGTTGAGAACCACTGTTCTAGGTATACCTGGAGGAAACACAGGAGTGGATATTCTCAGTGGTTGCTCCCAGCATCTGGAACTTCCTTCCCAAAGAGATTAGACTGGTAGTGTCCTTGCAGTCTTTCCATAAACAGATGAAGAGCTTTTTGTGTCAGTAGACTTTTGATGACTGACTGCTTAGGGGAAACAGACTTCAGATAATATGCTAGATTTTCTGTTTACTGCTTTCTTTTGAATGATTTCTTTCTAACTGGTTGTAATTCTTAGACAGATTGATGATGGTGGAAGACGCAGAATAGATCCAACCAAACATACAGTGTCCAACCAAACATACAGTATAGAGCTCATGTCATGGTGATGGAGGTAGTGAAGAAATATTTCTTCTCTGGCACCAATTTGTCTGCAGATCATTGTCCAGAAGAGTTGTCTTAAGTGGTCAGTGGCCATCTGTTCTCTGTCTCATAAGGAAAACATGTAGATTACTTGGCAGCCTGCTGTGAAGAACTTGCATAACATTTAGTGAATAAAATTGCAGTCTGCTCTGACTTGAACACTATAGTTGATACAGGTCTAACAAATGTACACTTGGCTTCTCCTTATCCTAAGTTAATAGATACGTTTCATTTATTGCTGCCTGACAGGATATTTGGAGATGTGAGAGTTACCATGTTTGTTTTGGACCCATGCTCCTCCTGGCCCTTAAAATCAGACAAAAGGAAACTGATAAGGGTGTAAGGGGAGGAGGAATGCCTTACCGAAGCAAGGCACATGTCTTTCCTGCTTAAAAGACGCCGTGGTAAGCCTATTCTTGTGAGGGTGCCTCCCTGAACCCCACAATACTAGAGAATTATCAGTAGGTTTCCTCTTGGGCAAGTTTCAAGACTGTGTGGTGGTCTCTCAGCTCCATGAGTTCTTGAACAAGGCTAATTAACTAGAACCATTTTAATTTGGCTTCAGGCCTGGTTATAGGACAGAAACAGCTTTGGTTGTCCTGATTGCTTCTGTTATAATATACATTGTAGAGCTGCTTTCATTGGTCACACACTGGTCTATGTATGTCTCTTTCAGCAGGAATGAGGAGTAGGATATGTGGATTGGGTTAGTTTCCACCAGAACTTTGAAAGCATTGACTTCTGCAAGCATTTGTGTTTCTGCCCCCACATTACCAGTCCCAAAATGGCCTCTCCCCCAATCAAACTGGAGTCCTATAAACTGGGAATAAGAGCAACACCATTGCCTCCTGAATCAAGCAGTGATCAAGCCATCAGATAGGAATAAACTTGTCCCCTCCTTTTCATTGCAAAAGTTGCATTTATTTTTTTCACCTCAGGCTTTTCTTGTTGGGAACTTTTTTTTTTTTTTTTGGATAACATTTGTGCAAGATGAAATAACTGTTGGAACAAGGCAAGGCCCTGCCATGCAGCCAGACCTCCTCCTGCTGCCCGCAGTTATAAAAACCCCTCACAAGTATCTTAGAAAGAAATACCAGCAACCAGGCGGGAGGGAGTGAAATATCTCTGAAACCCAAATGCTTTTAGAAGCCTGAATGTTGCTTTGCTACAGACACAGCTTGCAAATAGCTTTCAGTGTTTGACTGATTGCTTTGTGGGGAGAATGTGTTACCGACAGAAATCGTGCAGGTGTAAGACAGCCTCTCCTGCTTTGACACGCCTGACTGGAGATGTGATAATTGGTGCTATGACTTACGAAATCTGCTCTCCTTCAGCTCCGGGTTCTGCCTTGGCTTGAATATGCAAAGAATCACAGAGTCAAGGGCAATCAATGCCAGAGGCTCGAGACTGAAGCTATTTCACATGCACCTGAAAACTATGTGGGGAGCTCCCCCAGTGAATCTTGATGTTCTGATGTGACTACATAATGCACACATTTGCAAACACATATTGGTCTTGTTCATATTTTACAAGTTTAGATGCATACCTTAGGCAAAAAATAAAACCTTAGGTGTATGTCTTACAACTATTAAAATGTGAAATAGCCTGGGGAACTATGGCCATTTCTGCACTACCCTGTTATAATGCTATTATTCCATTTTCAACACCCTATGGAATCCTGGGGTTTGCAGTTTGGGGAGGGGCATTTAGAATTCTCAGCCAGAGAGCTCTTGGGCCTCAGTAAACTACAAACCCCAGAATTCCACAGGAGATTGAAAATGAAGTAATAGCACTATAGCAGTGCAGTGCAGAAATGACCTATGTGAAATGCCAAAGTTGTGTTAAATCTGATTATCATGAGCTTCTTCAAAATTTGCATTGACCCTGATTCTGCTGTGACCTGTAAAGGAGAAAAGAAGAGGCAGGCACAGGTCCATTATGCCTTGGTCCCAGGAAGTGGAGAAAGGCCCTCCCTTCATATTCAAAGGGTCGCTACTGTGGTCTCAGAGGGAGAGAGCAAAAGCCGGTGGCTGTAGACTTATTCTCTCCCCACGGCCATCCTCACATTTCATGTCTTTTTAGATGGTAAATCTGAGGGCAAAAACCTGTCAAAGTAACAATTGTAAACCACATGTACACTTATGATGCTATATAAATAGATGATGATGGGAAGACAATGAAGAAGAAGAAGAAGTGAAAAATTTGCCAGTAGCCAATGCCAGAATAAGGCTATACCTGTGCAAAAACAATTGGGCTCCGTTAAAAACAAAACACAACAAAACCACTAGTGCCAGACCAAGAGTCTTGAAAGGACAAATGCCTCTCCCACCTATGCTGATGCTGAAAGTTTTTGTTTGAACATAATAATTAAATGTAATGTAATTAATGTAATAATGTTATAGGTCAGATCCTAGAGATGTGAGATCTCACCACAGTGACACACAGTGACACGTACCTTAGTTACAAACAGTTTGGATTACTGTAATGTAAGTTTGCCTTTAAGGGCTTGTACCATTCATCTGCAAAAGCTTTTAATTTTAGAAAGTGTAGGATTTGCCAAAAGCTCAGTGCTTTCCTGTTTACATCTTAGCACATATATATAACTTTTCCTGTCCCAAATACTGACTTTTATGCTACTCAGTATCAGCAGTATACTGCACCTTTAACCTGTGTATGCACTGTTCACTGACAGTGGGATTGCTGAAATCTGTGCTTTCTGGAACAGGAAAACTGCAAACTCTTGAGATTTGTGCTTGCCTTGTGTGGCCAGAGCCCCTTTGCCACATATTCTGAATGTTTGTTATTGTGGTTGTTTTGCCTTCTGACAGTGACTTTTGCATTTTGCATTGTGAGTCGCATTTTCTTGCAACTAGCTCAATGCCTGAAACAACTTTTGGAGCAAATCACAACTTTTTCCATTTTTTAAAAAAACTCAGGTCTTCAGCATCTTTGAAACCTGTTGCTTTATTCAGAATACCTACCTGTAGCAAGGAACACATGGTTTTCACTTTAGGAGTTAAGAGACAGAGGAGGAAGTTCACTGCATCTCACTCCTTGATAAATTTGTGTTCTGTGCTGGTAACAAGCAATGACCTGCTCTATGTACCTTAATCAGAAAGGGAGGGGATTTAACTGGGTTGATTGGCCTTCTTGTCTGTTCTGTTCCTATTACTCAGAAAGTTAGTTTCAAAACCCGGGATGCTTCAGTGGAAAAATGTGTCGATTTGGAAGGTGCACAGCTCCCTCTTGTGGCTTTTTCAGGATGGCACATGTGTCACACAAACTATTGTCACTGAGACTTGAAACTTGGCAGTTTTGATGGCTGCAACTTAACACGATATTGATGCCATTTTTATTTATTTTTGTGACAAAGAAATTGTTTTGATTCATCTGTCGTTGTGGGTAGCAACAAGTTTGTGTATGTGTGTGTGTTTATATATATAATATACAATCATTCTTTGTTCTGAAACTCTTTTGTGCTTATGTATGTAGGAAAATATGAAACAAATCAAGTGACAGTGACCTGCACCATGTCACTGTGGAAAGGGGAGTTCCACCTCTTATATTCTGTCTTTTTATCAGTCTTTGTGAGGTGCCTTCCAGACCTCTTGGACTACAACTCCCACAAATCCCAGCCAACATGACCAGTGGATTATGGGGATAACAGTCCAACATGCAGGAGGCAGTAGATTGCCTTTATCTGCCTTGGAATGTGGATTCAATATACATTTGTACTGAGAACTAATAGTCCTTCTCTAGCGCACAGTAATTAAAAAGCAATGATGTGCTTCAAAAGGAGAAAGAAATTGTGTATTTAATGGGTGTCATAATGCCATCATGAGTCAAAAGCACAGCCTTAACAACAACACAGAAAGCCTATCTTCAGTCTTTATTGCTGGGTCCATCTGAGCTAGGCATCATCAGCCACTGGCCAAGATTAGGCCAGCAATTCCTCCTTCTTATTATTGTTACCAGTGCTAGGAATGTAAACCATGATCCAGCTTATCCACAGATGACAACAAGGAAATGGATAACTATGTACATATATGTGTACATTCAAAAGTTTTTTGGCCATTTTCGGAGACAGCTTTTACACATTTTTAAAACTGATGTTTATGCCTTTCTGTAAGCACCCAAACATTAAAGCTGCAGTAAATGTCGTCTGGTTGTTTAGAGTATTAAACAGTTTCAGCATTGGATGAAAAGCTTGCATCCTCCTTTATCTGTCAGCCTGTGGCTTTTTGTGTTTGCTCTTTGTGTTTGTGTGAGTGCTTAGCTATACAAAACGGAAAGAATCTGGTTCTGTACAGAAACATTTTGCGCAAATTGTGGAGGGAGGTGCATGGAAAAGAGTAGTTTGTGGTTCTTTCCTCAGCGGGAGCTGAGAATTTTTGTGAGGGCTGCAAAATTCATGACAGGCTCCCTTGCTGTGTCAAGATGTTGCAGGCGCCCAGAGAACACAGAGACCACAGAGCAAGAAAAAGAGTAATTTATTACGCGCGGGCTTTTGGCTGGATTTCTCCAAAAGACCAAAAGCCCTGAATTCAAGTTTCACAGCTCTTTTATAGACAAAGTTCACAGCATACACAAAGATCACAGGTAAAGATCGCAGGCATGTCTCGGTCCGCCCCTCCGGGGTCACAAATACCACATGCTGTTACTAGCTAATTACCCCCGCACTCAGACCCCGGAAAGTGCTTATCTACAATCTGCAATTACCGCAGCCAGTCAATAAACGACACCCTGGCCCCGTGATATATTGGCTCTTGTGACCTTTTTACCTTTCTTAAATCTTTCTCCGTTCCTCTGACCTAAGCCCCCAGCTTCTACTTTATTTCTACTTTATTATTTCTAATTCATACCTATATCATTTCCCCCCTTAAATGCATAATTTCTAAACAATTATAGCATTTTGTGACGTTATATCATAAAACAGCGTCAGGCTGAGCCATCAAAGCGTACAGAGCTGCTGTCTTACTGGAAGTAATTTGAAGCATATTACTTATACATTGCATAAAACAAGGAAAGCATATACACAGAAACAGGAACATTAGCACTAGTGGTAACAAAATTACAAACAATGCTTTTAGCCAATTCAGGTTTGGTAACCAAGATGTGAGCCACTTCCACCAGCTATCATCCCCTTCATTTATATCCTTTACTACTTCGTGCAGTTTGTTAATTTGTGCTTCCTATCGCGTTGCTGTTATCAGACAAGTTGAAACAGCACAATTTCTGATGCTTTTTGTATCCTATGTGATGGAGAAGGAAGAGATAGTCAACGCCTGCCCGATTTTCCAATACAGCATTCCTTAGTTCCCGCTGTTCTTTGTTAAGCAAGGATAATGCTTTGGAAGTAGCGTTTATACTTTTGACTAGCATGCAGGCTAATCTATTTATTTCTAGTCCGTCCTCCAGGCCAATCCTGTTATTCCAACCAGGGAGAATGCTAACGCTATTTTCTCCTTGTCCAACCATAAGTGTGATTGGCCGTCACAGTTTTCATCTAGAGGGGCGGCTCTAGCTCTACAGTCTCGCTTCTGAGGCCATGGAGGAAGGACTGTTACCAGACGGCTAAGGCAGCAAGGTTGAGTGTCAGACAGATAGGCTGGTATGTATGACCAGGTTCGAGACCCGCAGGTCCAGAACCAGCCATGAGGTAAAAGAACATGACCTTGGTAATAAGATATATTTTGGATCTCCTTGCAAGGAATCGGAGGTCCTGGAGCGACCTTGCATTGGCTATTCTTACTCCAACAATTGATCATGCGCGCGCAGGTAGCATTGGCTTCTGCTACTATAGGAGTTCGTAAAGTGAACTCAGTTAGGGGTAGAGAATTTGACGTGACCCCCCAATCTGCGCTGCGAGCATACGATATATCTAAGTGGCTAAAGATCGAACTCTGGTAGTGGGTACTATCCTGGATTTGGCTTGGCTGCGTACACACCGGTATCAGACATGAATTAATGAGTCTATTGGCAGGAACTCCCTGTGGCAAACAGAAATGATCTACCCCGGTTATATTAGCTAGGTGTAACCAATAGTTATCAGCCAAACGTGGGGATGCTATCTCTTCAACCCCTTGAGCATTGCTTACAAATATCATATGCATAGAGAATAATAAGAGTAATATAAAATGCATGTTAGTATTATGTCCCTTCCCGGGCTTCCTGGCGTCTGGCTGTATGCAGGGCTGCTGGAATCCTGGACAGCAGCGATAGAGCCTAGCCCCCGTCTTCTTTCCTTCTCCAGGTGCAGGCTTAGTTGTACTGGAATTACCAGCTTCCGGAGTGGTAATAGTATAACTCAGCCTGAATCTCCATGCCGCTTCTTCAAGGTGAGCTTGAGTGGGTTAGTAGGGTCCCCAGCTACCGACCACCCCCCTTTTGCTCGCTTTACACGTGTCCAATGTATCCAAGGTTTTATACCAGCCACCTTTACAGTTGTGGGGGTGGAAAGAATGACAGCTTTTGGTCCTTTCCACCGGGAAGTCAATGGATCAGATCTCCAATCCTTAACCCAAACCTCATCCCCTGGCTGGAAAGAATGAACCTCAGTGATAGGGATGGGGAACCTATTTTCTATTGCATGACGGCGCTGCGACTGCAAAGCTTTACCTAGCGCCTGCACTTCTTGCTGTAGACTGACATTTCCTAGTTCCTGAATGTCCCCCCTTAACCCCAAAAGGATCTGAGGGGGTCTCCCGTACATTAATTCGGAGGGGGACAGTTTGGTGACTCCGTGAGGAGTGCACCGAATTCTAAACAGAGCCAAGGGCAACACCTCCACCCATTTTAATTTTGTTTCCTGACATAGTTTGGCCAGATGTGATTTGAGAGTCTGATTCATTCTTTCTACTTGCCCGGAACTCTGGGGCCGGTATGCACAATGCAGCTTCCACTGGATACCAAGCAGCCGATTTACTTCTTGCAACACCTTGTCGAGGAAGCTGGGGCCATTGTCGGATCCGATAGATAAAAGCAACCCGTGCCTCGGTATTATGTCTTTTAGCAGAGCCCGGCTTACTTCTCTCGCCTTCTCTGTCCGGGTGGGGTATGCTTCCACCCATCCGGTGAAAGTACAGACAAAAACCAACAGGTATCGATAGTGTCCCACTCTGGGCATCTCCGTGAAGTCCACTACCAGCGCTTCGAATGGTAGGGCTCCATGTGTTTGAACTCCTGGAGGGGGTCTCTTCCCTTGTCTGGGGTTGTTTCTTGTGCACTCGGGCATCGCACCGAGGCTGAGTTGGTCAAGGCATGGAGTCCGTTGATGAACACCTGCTTCTGCCTGCACAACCTTCCAAGACAACTGTTGGGGTACGAAGATCCGGCCATCAGGCAATTCCCACCAGCCTTGGGGGGTCTTTTGAGCCCTCATGGGCCCCTGTGCCATCTGATCTTCCCCGACTACTGTACCTTGGGGCTGCATCAGCCAAATCAACTTGGAGCAGCGGGGCTAACACTCCGCTCGTTATCCCGTCTTCTATGGCAACTGTCTTGGCCACTTGATCGGCTCTCCCATTTCTCCGGGCTACTTCACTCTCCCCCCGCTGGTGTTCTCTACAGTGCATCACTGCCACCCTTCTAGGATGCCATACAGCTTCGAGGAGTTCTGAAATTTCCTTAGCATTTTTGATCACTTGCCCAGCGGAATTAATCAGTCCCTTTTCAGGTATAAGGCTCCATGGGCGTGGAGGGTAGTAAAAGCGTATTTCGAATCGGTGTAAACATTTACTGTAAGTCCGGCTGCCAAGGTTAGGGCTCTGATCAAGGCGATCAGTTCCGCTTTCTGGGCTGAGGTTCCTACCGGCAAAGGGTGTGCTTCAATGGTTTTGTCCTTAGTAACTACTGCATATCCCGCATAACGTTTCCCATCTCGGACAAAACTGCTCCCATCTGTAAAATAGGTAATATCGGGATGTGGCCAAGGGGTGTCTCGGAGATCTGGTTGGCTTGAATAAACTTCATCCATTGTAGCAATACAGTCATGCCTTACAGACTTGCCTGAGTCTACAGGTAACAGGGTTGCAGGGTTTGGATTGGGAGATACTTCTAACTTGACACGGGGGTTCTCACAGAGCATGGCTTGGTATCTAGTCATCCGTTCATTAGTAAACCAGTAGTTCCCTTTGTATTCCATCAAAGTTAGTACGGCGTGTGGGACCCGCACCACTAATTCCTGCCCCATGGCCAATTTGTCTGCTTCCTTGACTAGAAGGGCGGTGGCCGCTATAGCTTTTAAACAGGCCGGCCACCCTTCCCCACTGAATCCAGCTGTTTAGACAAGTACGCGACTGGACGCTGCCAGGATCCCAGTTGCTGTGTCAATACTCCCACTGCCACATTTTCTCTTTCGTGCACGTACAACAGAAAAGGTTTTGTCACATCCGGGAGTCCTAAAGCTGGTGATTGAAGCAACACTTTCTTAATGTTAAGGAAGGCTTGTTTCTGCAACTCTCCCCACAGAAAAGGGTCTCTCTCTGCTCCTCTAGTTGCTTCGTACAGGGGCTTACTCATAACGGCGAAATTCGGAATCCAAATTCTACAGAACCCAGCTGCCCCTAAAAACTCCCGTAACTGCCTTCAATTCGTGGGTTCTGATAAGGTGCATACAGTCTCCTTTCTCTCCAGCCCCAACTCCCACTGTCCTTGCGAAACTATGAATCCCAAATACCTAACTTGGGTCTGGCATAGCTGAGCCTTTTTCCAGGATACTTTGTATCCGCGCTCCCACAGGAGCTGTAGCAGCTCTTGGGTGCCTTGCCAACACTCGGCTTCTGATATTGCGGCTAGCAACAGATCGTCCACATACTGTGGCAGAACCCTTTTCTCAGGCTCTGAGTGGAAGTCCTGGAGGTCTTGGCTAAATGCAGTGCCAAAAATAGTTGGCGAATTCTTGAATCCTTGCACCAGCCTCGTCCACGTCAGCTGTGTCTTTTCACCTGTTATTAGGTCCTCCCACTGGAAGGCGAATATGGGCTGACTAATAGGGGCCAGTCGTATGCAGAAGAAAGCATCTTTTAAATCTAATATTGTGAAATGGTTGCCCCTGCAGGGATCAATCCCAACAGTACATATGGATTTGGAACCATGGGATGGAGAGTGACTGTAGCCTGATTTACTAGGCGTAAGTCCTGCACCGGACGATATTCATCTGTTCCGGGCTTCTTAACAGGCAGTAGGGGTGTATTCCATGGTGACTGGCATCTCCTGAGGATGCCATCTCTTAACAGGCGGTCCAGGTGCCTCTGGATTCCTCGCACTGCTTGTCGGGGTAGTGGATACTGCTTTACGTGTACAGGCACTGCTCCTGGCTTTAACTCGACCACTACTGGTGGAATAAACCTCGCCATCCCAGGAGGGTTATCCTCAGCCCATACTCCTGGCACATTAAAAACCTCCCATGACTGTTCTTCCATGACTGGGAGTGTCCAATGCATTCTCCACTCCTCCTCTTGTGGATATGAAAGTGTTAAAAGCCTTGCCTCTTTCGGCCCACGGAAGAACACTTCCAGGGTCCCATCGTCTTCAAACGACATCTCCGCTCTTAACTTAGTAGTGCTAATATTCTTGTTTCTGTGTATATGCTTTCCTTGTTTTATGCAGTGTATAAGTAATATGCTTCAAGTTACTTCCAGTAAGACAGCAGCTTTGTACGCTTTGATGGCTCAGCCTGACGCTGTTTTATGATATAACGTCACAAAATGCTATAATTGTTTAGAAATTATGCATTTAAGGGGGGAAATGATATAGGTATGAATTAGAAATAATAAAGTAGAAATAAAGTAGAAGCTGGGGGCTTAGGTCAGAGGAACGGAGAAAGATTTAAGAAAGGTAAAAAGGTCACAAGAGCCAATATATCACGGGGCCAGGGTGTCGTTTATTGACTGGCTGCGGTAATTGCAGATTGTAGATAAGCACTTTCCGGGGTCTGAGTGCGGGGGTAATTAGCTAGTAACAGCATGTGGTATTTGTGACCCCGGAGGGGCGGACCGAGACATGCCTGCGATCTTTGCCTGTGATCTTTGTGTATGCTGTGAACTTTGTCTATAAAAGAGCTGTGAAACTTGAATTCAGGGCTTTTGGTCTTTTGGAGAAATCCAGCCAAAAGCCCGCGCGTAATAAATTACTCTTTTTCTTGCTCTGTGGTCTCTGTGTTCTCTGGGCGCCTGCAACAAAGATGGCCTGTGTCAACCAAAATCTCACCAGCTGCAAGAGAAATTGATTGATTGATTGATTGATTGATTGATTGATTGCTTTCACAGAAGAAGCTGGTAGACTTTCCTACTTTGGAGACCTTTGCTAAACAGAGGCTGGATGCCCACCTCTCTGGAGTGCTTTCACTGTGGAGTTTTGCAATGGCAATGACTCCAGCTAGATGGACCTTGGGGTGCTTTCCAAATCTATGACTCTGTCCTCCTATTTATATCTTTGAAGAGGGCAGGTGCCCAGGCAAGGAGTGGGAGGAATGAGGGCAACAGCTTCTGGAAGTAGCCCAACTTTTTCCAAGCTCTGACTTTTCAGTAGAGTTCTCAGATCTCAGGGCTTGGCCTGGAGTTTCAGAACCTGGCTACTTTTCTCTGGTCCTCAGAGCAAAGGAGAAGAATCTCAGGGTGAGAGTACAGCCTTAAAAAGTGTAGATATTGTTTTTTTTCCCCTCACTTGTTAGACTTGGTCTTTTTTATTTGAATGATATATCACCTACAGCTCTGCATCACCAGGGGCTCCCCATTGTAACATCGCATTTCTACCAGGCCCTGTAACATCACAATGAGGACTCCCTGAAGTCTCAGGTTTTGACACTGAAATCTTACGGCCCAGGATAGTCTTATTCTGGCTCCCCTGCTTTTCAGGCTAGACTGTTTGGGACAGAATCCTCTGAAATCTGTCTAGAGTCACAGGAAGAGACAAGAGACAGCAGATGTGAGGAATAATAGCAACTGGTGGCAGTAGGAGTTAGCCAAACCCAACAGGGATCAGTGTGGAAGCAGAACATGCAAATATGGTATGGTAGAGACCTTGTGTGGAGTAATGGTTTGAACATTGGATTACAGCCCTGGAGATCAGAGTATGATTCCCTGCTTGACCAGGGAAATCTTCCTTGGGTGTGTCACATTTTCTCAGTCTCAGAAATTCCCATGATAGATTCTACTTAAGATTACCATAAGTCAGAAATGACTGGAAGTCACACAAAAACAACAATGGTATTTGTGCCCCTATTCCCCTGCAAGACTCTAACCCTTCTCTCTCCAAAATGTCTACAGATTGGCCAGAAACAAAACTGGAAATGGTGTGTTGTCATTTTGATTGTATTAGGAGAACTGGTACAGCCCGCCCCCCACTGCCTTTGTCCACACTTGTACTAAAGGGATAATCTATTTGTACATAGGCGATGTTTCCCAAGGAATATTGAGAGAAAATTGCAATGAGCTGCAAGGACAGTTCTACTGAATTCTCATGGCCATGACCAGCAGCTCTAGAAAAAAAGAGAAACAAGCTGGGTACCAACGAAATGAGGAACTGCCAGCAGCAAAGCACCTATTGGCCAGAATACTGTCAATGAGTTCCAACTAGAGTAAGTCCACTGAATCAGTATTGAGTCAACACAGAGATAAATCCCATTGATTCAGTGGGTCTGCCATAGCCAGTATTTGTTTCAAAGTCTAAAAGATTCTAGAAGACCTTTGACATGCTGGAGACTAGCTCAGGTCCCTGGACACCTCTTAGCTTAACTCACTTCCTCCACATACTAGGGATGGGGAAAAAAATCCAAAGTTTTCAGAACAAACAAAACAAAATAACAGAAAATATGCTCCAGTGTCCAGAACCCTGGCAAGGAGAAGCCTCTTTCAAGACCCTTTCTTATTTTTCCAAATAGACCCAAGACTACATTTTCACCCCCTCCAGACCAAACTCTCTAGCCAAGAGTTAGTATACTCTTGTCTTCCTCCAACCTCACGACTAAGCCATATGAGCTAGGGGGATCACTGCCAGTATAGCCTACATGCCACAGAGACATCATCCTACAGGACCTCTGTTGCACTTCCATTTGGTCCCAAAGGGTGCCTGCATTGGTGTGCCCTGGCTATGACAGGCAATGCTCCCTGCTTAGCTGCCCTGTGTTCTCTCTGGTCCACATGGCTGTGTGAGGGAGGCTGGAGGAAAATAGCTGCTCAAGACTCGATGGTCAGTGATGATGACAGGCATTAACAGATGACCTTCTTTACTCATCTGCTCCTTGCCCACTCCCAGTGGCCATCAGATTGCTATACTGACAGGAAGGAGAAAAAGGATAACTATGCAAGGGTGGTCTCCCATGGATATGCTAGATGTCAACAACTGATCCTTCTCACTCACCTACCCTGTTCCTCTGACTGGCTACTGAATGGTTAGGTTGGGAGGAGAGATGGTCAGGTGAGCCTTGTCTACCAGGGACTATGGCCACTTCCATCTTACGCTGTTATAGTGCTATTATTCCACTTTCTACATCCTGTGGAATTCTAGGGGTTTTAGTTTACTGAGGCCAAAGAGCTCTCTGGCTGAGAATTCTAAATGCCCCTCCTTCAACTGCAAATCCCAGAATTCCATAGGATGCTGAAAGTGGAATAATAGCATTATAACAGTGCAGTGCAGAAATGACCTATGATAGCCTTCAACAGTCTGTCATCCTCCCTAGCCTGCTCCTAAGCCCTTCTACCAGAGTATGTGACTGTGCTGGTAGGAGAGAGTGGGGATGAGCTGTCGGCCAACAGCTATGATAGCCAGTAACTGGAAATCCTCCATGTTGTCCTCTTCCCATCTTCCCATTGGCAATAAAAAGGTGAGTAGGGGAAGGAGACTTTCTCCTCCTTGGAAGAATGTTGAAAACTGTCCAATTTTTAAAAGACATCTCTGCAGTGAGGAGAAATATGTTGAATTACTTGAGCTCCCCTGTGGGAAGAATGATTTAAGCAAGCACATTCTTACCTGACACTCACAGCTGCACCTGGCCAGTTAGGCAGATGGAAATCTGCAGTGGACTACTTGCTACTAGAAATACAATCCAGTGAGTGGAGAGGCTTCTCAAATGGTTTATACTGTATAGGATTCTGTGACAAAGAGAAAGCCCTTCTTCACTGGAGATGCGATTCATGGCTTTTCTTTCAAAGGAAGCAATGAGTAATTTTAGCAATTTTCTTCCTTCTGCAAGAAAGTCTTCAAAAACCACACAGTTGTCAAAACCTATTTTTAATGCAAGACTTATTCTGTACAGAACCAGCATGTGGTATGAAAAACAGAAAGTAATATTTTGAGGCCCCTTCCTAAACTGTAAACCCCAGGATTCCATAGGATGTTGAAAGTGGAATAATAACACTCTAACAGTCTAATGTGGAAATGGCCTATATTTCAGAGGAAGGAGCTGGCAAACCACCTGTGAGTTTTCCTTGCCTTTGAAGTTCAGTCATGGCATATATTGACAGGAGGCATGGAAGTGGGACAGAGTATATATACTTGTATAGTCCCCGGGTGGGAGGAAGCAATTTGCATATGTTACAGTTGGCCTGTGTGATGGCTTATTGTTAAATGGGATCTCCCCCAGATTCTCTGAAGATGCCCGCCACAGATGCAGGTGAAACATCAGGAGCAAATACTAATAGGATATGGCCTCAAAGCCCAGAAAACGCACAACAACCTATAAGACAAAGTTATCATGAGGATTTCTTGGCAGGATTTGTTCAGGAGGGTTTGCCATTTTGCCATTTGTCATCCTCTGAGGCTGAGAGAGTGTGACTTGCCTAAGGTCACCCAGTAGGTTTCCATGGCTAAGCAGGGATTTGAACCCTGCTCTCCAGAGTCATAGTCCAGTGGTCTGACCACTACACTATAGTGGGCATATACACATTTGTATAAGCAAAAGAGCAGAGCCAAGGACATCTGAACAGAATCATGTGCAGCTGAGCAGCTTTCTTTTCTTTCCTTTCCCCCTTCTACTCCCATCCTCCTGTTCCCTTTGTTGTTGTTGTTTTAAGCAGACCTCAATGTTTTATGACTTAGCGGCTGAGTGACATGCCTGGTGTACAAGCCGACCAAGCAAACAGACTTTACACATGTAACAATTAACATTTCACACCAACAGGGCCAAGTTCTCCTCTAACGGCCTCTCTACGCTAGAAGTATAGGAAACACTGGTTATAATTTGACTTGCTTTTCCAGTCTGACTCCTTTTCATACTGTTTTTTTCTTTTCTTCTCTATTTGTGGGTTTTATTCAAGCAGACATTTGGGACTGAGGAGGCTACTGCTAGCAGAACTGCTACCTCAGAAGGAGACAGGTTGAAATATGGCAGGAGCTTACGTTTTAGGTGGCTACTATATATTTTTTAAAGATTTTCCATTTGATTTGTTTATCTGCTCTTTGCAATTATTATTCAGTTAGATGTCCACGAATAAAGTTGCAGACTTACCTGGTCACATCCTGGCCACATCCTATGGTCTTAAGGTGGTGTAGTCATATCCCGAATGGAGAAGTGGAAGGGGACAGTGCTCCTAGACACATTTGAAAATCATGGACCTTGAAAACATACCTTCCACCTGCCCCGGTTTGTCAAGGACAGCCCCAGTTAAACCTCTGTCATCCCACTTTATTCCAGTTTCTCTCTCCTCCCACTTTTTCTCTTTGTCCTCAGCACACCTGGACTATTGCAAACAACATTCAAAATACAAAAGTAACTTGCATTCAATAAACTTAGTTGAATCAGTAGAGAGGGAGGGATGGAGAAAAGCTTACCCTTCCCAGTTGGCTCAGGCAAAAGTAGTTTGAAAAAACGTGTGTGTTTTGCCATCTTGATTCTGTTGATGCATGGACACATGTGGTCCTATTCTTATTTGTGAAAGGTTAGCCATTTGAAATTCATTCAGTGTTTTCTACTTCTTGCAAGCCTTGGGCAATAGCATAGTAACTTTTGGTGCTGGTATCTTGAGAGGGTAATACATTTCCTGTTATATCCAATAAGTGTTCCCTGTCCTCCCTATCTGGACTTTAGCTGTCTTTCCTTGGCTAGGAGAAGCACTGTGCCTGCTAAATCCCGGGCTCTGAGTGTCTAGGTGAGGTATGAAAGAAAGATCACGGTTGCAGGGTGCAGGTAATGTGACGTAACTTTGATACAGCCCCTATGGAAGGACATATGTAAGTGTTCATGCCCAGTGTTCAGGGACTAGATCAGTGCAGATAAGTACAATTATAATATAGTCTCTGTGGGCCATCTGCAACATGTCTTCTCTGCACACATTGTTAGGGGCCAGATTGTGCTCATATACCTTTAAACTCTTGCCCAGTTCACCCTCAGCCTTTGACCTCTCAGTGCCACTTACTCTCACTTGCTGTCTGCCAGAGTACCTACGAAAATAAAGCAGTGGTTGGAGGAGAGGGGACAATCAGGACAGCACCACAAATTGACATTGAAAGTTGGCTTTTGAAAGGCACAACAGCCTTCGCTTGTTGCAGAGATAATTATTATGCAAATTCATGCTAATAAAGTCTGCCTTGCATGTTGCTGGGAAGCTGCCTTTCCCCGTTAACATGCCAGTAATGAGAGGTAGATTTGTAATTCAGATGCTGGCAGTAATATCCTAAATTACTCTGTACTATAACGGACCTTATTCATTCCCAACCATTCTCCTTCCCCTCCCTCCACCTAAAAATGTCGATGCAAATTGGCTGCAGCTTTGCATATTTATTTGAAGATGCTATCTATTGTTGATAACACAATGAGGATAAGCAGTCATACATTCAACCTCCCAATCCTATTTGGGGTTGTATGCGCAGTGGGCTTCTGGTTCTAGAGCAGATTATGGTGTTTGCTCTTGGCTGGTCTCTAGTACTGTGGTTTTTCAGATGCAGCTGGGGTTATTCAAACATCCTGTATCTTCGACTCCCTCTGAGTAGAAAGTCAAATTAGGTTTGGAAACAAGAGCTTTCTGATGATGGTAATTGCTATCACCAAGTATTCCAAGGCATTAATAGTCCCTTTCACCTTTGCACATATAACACCCAATTTCAAGTCAGAGAGAGAATAACTTGAAATGTGCCAAAATGTGTCCTTTTATTTTTGTGTTCTTGGGGAAATATTCTCTGATGCTAAAGGATATCCGAATATCAACAGTTATTAAAAGAACAGCTCAGATTACTTCATACAGATCTAAACACATAGCCCCTAATGAACGTGAATGAAAATGACAGACGTACTTAGTGGAGGGAAGGGACATGGAGCAAAACACAGAACAAATCAAGAAGTACAAGAACTCTGAGGGTACAAATATGCTTTTCTACTGTAATCCCACTTATCCTGGAATCTGCAATGGGTTTTCCAAATTGCTTTCTCTTCCACTTAGCATATATGTGAGTGACAGTCAGAATATGAATCTGGACCTTCATGGGATGAGGCGCTATTGGGACAGACCTACTTTACCTGGTCTCCATGGGAGGAGATGATGACATCTGGCACAATGCACCATGATGACATTTGAGAGTGAAGCAAAGGTGATTATTTGCCCCTCTTTGCTTCCTTCAACTCATTTGCCCACCTCCAATGTAGTGTGAACTTTGCTGGTTGCTTCAGGGCTGGCTAGGAGCTTTTCCTCCTTTTATTCCCCCCCACCTCACACTATATCTAGGGGACTTTGTCAATTGGCTTGGGGTAGTGTCTTTAAATAGGTTGTCACTGGGTAGTAGTGGCAGGGGGACAGAAATAAGAGTTATGGTGAACACCTTGGCACCATTTTGGTGAAGGGGAGGGCTCTGAAACTGCCTCTTTAGGTTCTGACTCCCAGGAGGTTGGAGAAGGAGATTACTCTTGGGGCTGACTTAGGGGGCTTTGACCTCATTTAGTCCTGTGACTTGGGTCTGCCTTCCAGTAGATGGCCAGATGGGGAACAACCCAACTATTGGATTGCTCTTGGGGCTCAGGTGGTTCACCCAGGAGAAAGCTGAGGAGGAAGTCACAGCCTCAGCTAATCCTATGCTAGGATGCTATGCTAGGATCCTATGCTAGGATGCTCCTCAGCTGAACCTATGCTAGGTTCAATGTGCTTTAAATAGGTTCTAGGTTAAATAAAGTGGCCCTTTTCAACCCAATTCCCTGTGTCTAGTATTGTTATCCACTCATTGGTCAGCAATGAAACAGCTAAAATATTCTAAGTCTGCAGTACTTCTGAGACTCTCCTCTATAAAAGCAGATTTGTTGCCTTTGGAATGGGAAAGTGGTCTTGTCACTCAAGACCTTCGTAAATTTAACCCTGACTCAGATCCAGCTGTGAGATCATATCAAATTAGGGATGTAAAGTATATTCCTATTTTAAAATATCATTCATGAGAAAGGGTGTCTAGAAACTCTGGATCAAAAATTAGTGGCCCCTACAAGATTTTCCACACCCTGTGCCAGAGCAAAAGATGGCCACTTTTTCACCATTAAGACAAGCACTTGCACTTGGTGCCAGAAGCCTGTGCCCAGATTTTTTTAAGCAAAGCACAAAGATGCAATGAGCAAAGAGGGACAAGACGGTCAATAAAAAAAAAGATACAAAGTGCTTCTGGTTTTACAAAATCTGTACAACAAAGCAATAACAGTAGTAGTTTTCTACACACACACACACACACACACACACACACACACACACACACATGGACAGACAAAATAGTTTGCACAAAACTTGTTCATGCCATTTGCACCAATGAAGTCCTGTGGATATGAAAAGAACTCCTTTAAAAATGTGTTAAAATTCTTCTCACCACTCTCAGCAGAATGACTTTTCTACTCATATTTCCCATTCTCAAATGTGAGAACATGATCTGCAAAGACCTCTGGGGAAAAAACCCCAGTATTGTTCTGCTTTTCAGTAAATAATAAAAATAGCAATAAAAAATAATTTTGGATCATATCCATGTTTCAACCCATGCACATGTCAAATCCCTGAAACCCTAGCATTTTGATGCTAAAGGTTAAGTTCCTTATTGATGGACAAATGGACAGTATAATTGTGTGTGCATTGTCATGCAAATAAGAATACGTGCCAGGATAAATTTTACACATGCAGCTGTGGTGGAGGGGCATATCTGACAGCAGTTCACTTCCTCATTTTCGATTGAGAAGTGTTGTCTCGCCACCAGAAGTACAGTTTGAACTGACGGTTTTTTTATCATCACAGTCACCAGATGGTGCTGTTAGTCACATCTTTTGCTTCCTTCTTCCCTCCCTCCCCCTCTCTCTTATCCTTTCCATTTTTACAACTCACAATTCATTTAGTCTGCAGCGATCCCCTGTTGTTCTTAGATTTGTGGTGAAGGAAGGCAACATGGTTACAGAACGGGTGGGGAGGGAGGTATGCTTTCAGCTTCGCTCTGTTAGTCGTTAGGAGTGACAAATGTTGCCAGCTTCAGTTCTCAACACTGCAGAGGACAGTTCCATCTGCTGGCAAAATCGATGTAGCCCTTGTCTGATATCGGTTGTTTTTGCTGGAAACAGTATTTGCCCCCTGCGTCTGGCGGTGGGGCCGTCTTACCTTTCAGGGCTGACAGTCTGGAATCTCAGTGGCAATTTTCACTCAATTTCACTTGATTGTGCAATTGCTATTACTAAGTTAAAGTATGACATTTCCTAGTACTGCACATTTTGTAGAAATATGCAAAAAGCACTCATGGAAATGCACATTTTTCCCCCAACACTGAGAAATCAACCAATCACACTCCTCTCTAAGAAACCCTTGATGTTTCACCCATAGTGAAATTGTTCCCAAAATAAAAAGAGAACATGCTATTTATAGCCCATGGATGAATCAAATCAGGATTTGCTTCCCTACTTCCTACTTTTAATGTTGCCTTTGGCTTCTGCCTTGGATTATATCCACCTTGGCTCCGCGGGTGACTATGAAGGAGCCCCTCTCCCCCCACCAGTGTTAAGCTAGAAGCACGGGGTCCCTCGCCCTGGAAAGTTCTCAGGTGGGCTATCCCTTTGGATCCAGCACTTAATGGCTAGTTTTGATGACCTTTCCTAACAAGACAGGATGCCAACCAGTTCTGCTTCTGGACTCATCCTGACACCATTGTGGAGTAATACTTAGATCTCCAAAATGTAGAAAACATATCATAAAAGTGATAATAAAGCCTTTTGCCCCTTCTTGGTAGAATTTGTTCGGAAGGGGAGTTGCCCTTGCTTCCTCTGAAGCTGAGAGTGTGTGACTTACCCACAGTCACCCAGTGGGTTTCCCTGCTCCAAACAGGTTTTTGAACCTTGGAGTCCAGGGTCTTAGTCCAACATTCAGACTATTACACTGACTTTCTTCTCCAGCTTTACCAGCTGAGAACTGTGATGTAGTACCAGCTACAGGAGATACTGTACACAGGGAAATGGACAGCACAGAGGGTGATCTCACTGCCCTTGGTGGGGTGGCCTTCTAAGGGAAAATGAGAGGAAGAGCTTCCCCAGATTCTCTGGAGGTCAGACATGGAACCTCCATGTTCCTCAATTAAGCTCAGGGTCTGAAGGTTCACCTCCCTGTTTTAATCCATCCACCTCTGGTTCACAGCTGAAAAAATCATGTCTCGCTTTCACACTGCATAAGGGCATTGCAAACCATAGACTGCATGTTCATGATCAACATGATGAAGTTTTGTGTGAGGCTCTCTCATTAAAAGGTTAGAACAGATAATTTCAAAAGTTCATTCTGGCCTTTTAAAATATATATATATATATATCACAGGTCACTAAAAAGAAGAAAGAACAGAAGAAGGTGGTTGTATTTGTGCAGGCAGGGTGAAATATGTTTTGGTTAAGTGAGGGTCAGGAAAATGAATCAAGGAATTAAATCAGGTGTCTTCTTTCTGAAATTTCAAGAGGCAAGTTACAGAGGAAGAAAACATGCAGCTTTGTGGATTATCCACTGGGTGGTGCTGCCAGAACTCTGTGCCACATCTAAACGAATATCAGATACTTCACTGTCTTGTTTCTGCCACTTCTTCTGCAAGCGTGTCACTTTGCCAATGACACTGAAACTCTTTCCTCTCCTTGTGGGAAACAATTCACTCTCCCTGTAAGAGATGAAACATTTCAATTTTCCAGCATTGCTCATTTCTGACTGTACAATGAATTGCTACAAAAGAATGAGGATGGGGAGACTTGGGATGCTCAAAATGTTTCTGAACTACAGCTCCCATCATGCATCCCTGCCTGGGGCTGATGTGAGTTGTAGCCCAATAAGGGCCACACAATCCCCAACCTTGCAGTAGACCCTCACCTTGTTTTTGGGTGTGGAAACGTTGTTTCTCTTGAGGGCTGAGATACCCCATTGGAGTGTCGCCTGCGCTGTTGTGTATTCTTTCCCCACTCTGTCAGGTGTCAAGATCTGGGAGAGGCTGCTGGTGCTTACCAGTAGGGAAGGGAAGGAGGGGGAAATGATTCAGACCACGAAGTACCAGGTGAACTCAGCTTGGGAGGGAAAGAAATGAGGGCATGCTTAAAGATGGGGTGCATCTTTCCTTTCCTTAGGACCCCAGAGAAGCCAAACCGTTATGGTCTGAAATATCTTCCTTTTCCCATTCCTACCACTACCAACAGCAGCAATAGCAGCAGCAGCAAGCCCTCCTAGAATCTGGTAGCTGCCTGCAGAATCGCTTTTGGGATGAAACACAAGTGCCTGAGAATTCCCTCCAAATAGAAACGTGTGTGTGTGAGCCACATGTACATATCTGCATGTCACTAACAGGATTCCAGCTAATATATGCTGGCGTATATAAATATTTACACCCCATGATCTTGTGAGAAAGCACTTTAGATGGCTTGCAACCAAATAATAATGACATTAAAGACATAAATTAGTCAAGGAACATTAAAACAGAAGCAGCAATAAACATAGCAAAGACAAGACTACAGAAGAGAAACAAGGAAGCTCAGAGAGCACCAAATGCTCTCTTGCAATGAAATTATCCTTATTTACTCCCAGAAGGAAGCAGTTTAGAAGCAGATCAATACACATTTCCCCCCAGAAAAGAATTCCAGTTCTTTGGTACCAATTTCAAACAGATCCTGTCCTAAGTAAACTACCATAGTATCAAAAATATCGTGGGAACTATTAGTAGGGAAAGATTATAGTTCAGTGGTACAGTTCATGTTTTGGAGACAGAAGGTCTTTGGTTCAGTCCTAGGGCTGGGAAGGACTCTTAGCTGAAACCCTGGACAACCACTATTAGTCAAACTGAGCAAGATGAGAAGGATAATCTGAGTCGAGAAGAGGGAGCTTCTTATGTGCCATATGTTTCTCACCTACAGTGGTGGCTGGGCAGTTCATTATCTGTGATGAAGTAACAGTGATGATGGTTTTGGTGCAGAAATTGAATGAGCTATCCAAAACAGACCCCAACCCAGAACAGGTTCACCGCTGTGCTAACTTGGAAGCTACTAGCCACTACTGTACAGCATACACATCTAGGGCCAATTCCATTTTTCTATGTTTGCCCGGTTTTGTTCATACTTGGGAGTAGGACAGATTAACTGTGAGTCATTAGAGTTGATCATTTGTCATGTTCGGGCTACCTCCTCTGGATCTCTGGGCAGAGATAAAACTCTGGAAGTGTCGCTCTTTGGCTCTGCTGGACAAAACATATAAACATATGTCATAGACATGAAGGTTGGAGTCCTGTGATCTTAACAGGCCATACTTCTCTAAGCAGACTGAGTTGTAAAGCACCAAACAGTGCACAGCCTGCCTGCCGTTTCATACATCTGCTCAAGTTTATTTTCAACAACCAGCTGGTAGGATAGTACATCATAAGGAAATTAGGTTTTCCTAATATATCTAATTATGTTTCTCTTGTCTATTACCGGCCAAAAAGTGCAAACACCCTCTATACTTCTATAATTCCCAAAGCAGAAGATTAAGGCTATTTGAAGAATCCCTGTTGCTCACAATTAATGGATAAAACAGTTTCACCTTGCTCTTTCCCCAGTTCTGTCCCTTGCCAATGACATAACTGAGGTAGCATTTTACCTTCAGTGTCCATTCTGAGAAGGTTAATATTTAATAGCTGGGATAAGCCTGATAGAGATTTGAAGACCAGCCATTATAGAGGGTTATATTATGTTTTATTGGAAAATGAAATAGAAGATTGTGAACTTCTGTTTCTTTTATATAGTCTAAATGGCTCACCTAGTTTTAGCAGGGAAAATGGAAGTATTTGTAAGCCATTTGAATTACTAAGCCCATGGTAATATGGGGGGGGGTTAATTTGTAACACTCTTCCGCAAATTAGTTCTGCTATAGGTATATTCATTTTCTTTTGCAATTTCAAGAACTACTAACAGGTAACATCCTTACCTTCCAAACCTAACACCCTTTTGTGATTGTTGTTAATTGCCATCAAGCTGGCTTCAACTTGTAGGAGCCCCATGAAAGAGAGATTTCCAAGACACCTCATTATGGTTAGATTTTGAAAACTCAGGGCCATAGTGTTATTACGTCTATTCATCCATGTACGGGCTTCCTCTTCTCTTTGGCAAGTATTATTGTCCTTACCAATCATGTTGTCTCATAGCCATTTCCACATGGGCATATTGCCCACGCTAGAGTGACCTCTCCAGGAGGTCTTCTTCACCGGGGTCTGCACTAGAGCAGTTAAAAAAAGTGAAGTTCTAGACCTCAAACTGTTCTAGCGCAGCCCCGGGGGTGGCGCTGTGAGTTTTATAAAAACCACCTTCAAAAGTGGTTTTTATAAAACTTACCGCGCTGCCCCGTAGCAGCCCCTGGTCAAGAACTGCAGAGATGCGGTAGCGCGTCCCTGCAGATCTGCCTGGGGGCGGGCTTCCGGCTGGCGCATTGTCCTAATTGGCGGAGCGCCGCTGGAAGCCGCCGGCCGTCATTTTGGGAGCTGCTGGGTGCCACGGAGCGCCACCAAAATTCAGCGGCGTTTGGAATGGTGGATCCGCGCTCTTCGCAGGGACGGAGCAACCCGCTCACGGGTAAGCTCCGCCCCTGCATGTGCGGCACCGTTTCGCCCCCCCGTGAGGAAAGGGCCATAATATGTCCAAAGTACGATAGCCTCAGTTTAATCATTTTGGCTTCTAAAGGGAGTTAAATGATTTAGCCTAGGACCACTAATTGGCGGCAGGGGCAGTCCATGGCATTTGTAGATTTCTCCTCTAGCACCACATGTTCAAATGATTTGCTTTTCCTTATGTTACCTTTCTTTCCTCCCAAGCTTTCAAAATCATACACTGAGACTGGAAAGACTATGGCCTGGATGGTCCTGAATTTGGTGTTCAGTGGTATACCTTTGCACTTGAGGATTTTGTCTAGTTCCTTCACAGCTGTACTTCCTGGTCTTCTTCCAATTTCCTGCACACCATCTTCCAGTCACTCTCCTCTGTCTTTTTTTTTTTTTTTTTTTTTGTTATCATGTTTTCCTAAATATACAAGTTGTGAGTGGAAGGGGAGAATAAGTAGAAGGAAGACAGCAGTTATGCAGGCTTCAATATATGAGGAGCTCACAGAAGATTATAACTGCTTATTCTTCTGGGTAAATGAATGAGTCAGGAGGAAGTGAGATGAGCTATTTGGGCCCAAGGAGTGGTTGGAAGTCTTCCATACAGTATAAGGAAATATGTAGAAAGAAAAGAAAGAAAGAAAGAAAGAAAGAAAGAAAGAAAGAAAGAAAGAAAGAAAGAAAGAAAGAAAGAACACCATCTGAAAGCCAGCATGTTGTGGTTTCAGTATTGAATTATTTCTCTGCAAATTAGGGTTCAAATCCCTGCTCAGCCATGGAAACCCACTAGGTGACCTTAAGCAAGTCATTCTCTCTCAGCCGCAGAGGAAGACAACAACAGCTGTCCTTTGAACAAGTCATGCCAAGAAAATCCAGTGATAGGTTCACCTTAGGGTTGCCATAAATCAGAAATGATTTGAAGGCATACAATGACAAATTCTTCCCAATCAATGAGTCAGGATGGTGCTGATGGTTTCTTCTTCTCATCCTGATTTTTGAAAATCGACTTTCCCCAGTGTTTGCTTTAGCAGGAACAGCTTATGAGATACAAAAGGCTATAATCGCAGCTGCCATTTCTTTCCTTTTACACTTGGTTAATGTATGAAAACATGAGAAGAGAGTGGAGGAGGGAAACTGCTGGAGAAGTCTAGCTGCTCCAACATAAGCCAGCACAAAGAGAAATTGAGCACAGCTGATAATAATTTTGGGATTACAAAATTCTTCTCAGTTCCTAGGAATAATTCATACAGTACCACTGCATATCAATCTGCAAAGAATATTTAACTTTGGGATAGCATAAGATAGGAGTCACTGGTGCTATAGCTTAGCCAGAGGAACTATGAGGAGAAAATGGGGGTGCGGAAGAGTAGCATTTATTTTGTTGAAAAATCTATATCCAAATATACATAAAATAAAATATATATACAATTTTCCAGTTTTGATTTATGAGGAGGAAAGCTGTTGTTTTGATAAAGAAGATCCCCCCCCCAAAAAAAATTATTTGTTTGTGATCACTCACCTTTGGAACAAAATATTTTTGTGGATAAATTGTGAAAATGGTCCCAGACAATCAGTGATCACAGTGATGTAACGTAACCGACTACATGTTGACAATCCTTGTGGTGGAGTACGGCAATTGGAAACAATGCTCGCTGGATCAGTCATGTGGATGATCCCAACCCAAAATGAATATTGCACTGAATAGTATGATGTCACAGTGATATACAGAGAATTAGATTTTTATACTTTATGACATCACTGAAGGCAAGTCATAGGTGATGGACTCTAACCTGCCTTTTCCTGAGCTCAGTCTTTCAAAAGGGAAGGTGTGTTGGAAAAACAGGGGGATTATTGCTAAGGGGGAAGTATGTTTGGGGAGAAGTGCGAAGAGGTTGGTAGCATAGTAAGCTCAGAGAAAGGTTATAGTATGATATAAGTTTATCTGAGAGAACTGTGAAGGAAAACCAATGTGGAAATGTGCTGGGTAAAAGTCTTGTAGTGACATTTCTGTTTCTTTCCGTGTTAGCCCACTGCTTGAAATTCTTCCCTACCAGAGACTTAACAGGTTCTGGCTACACATGTACAGAAGCCCAGGGACAAACATTGCCTATATATATTTATGAAGTCACCTTATTAGACAACTTGGTAGTGAATTTGAAGTGGGACAGGTTGCTCAAGTATAACGAAGAGACTGTCTGGGGCCTTGGCACAGCAAGGCAAAGGAAATGAGAGTAAAATCTGCTAAGGGCAATGTAGGTGAATAAGCAAGCATGCCTTTCCTCCTCTTACCTTGCTGAAAGTGCTGGCAAAATTACATGCCTTGGTTTTGCCTCAGCCCTAATTTTTGTGTTTGCTGGGAAGAAGCAAGGGACTCTGTGTGCTGTGCATGTATTTTAACCGTAGTGCATTAAAATAATTTATGGAAGGTTTCTCTGTCTCTCTCGGCTGAGGAGGTGGTCAGACGAGAGGATAAATCTTTAAAAGAATAATGTTTTCAAAATCAGGCTCCTTGTCCTCGAACTCTTTGATGTATGAGAGCAATCGTAGGTAGGACACATAGTGAAATATACATGAGATCTCCCCAGAAGAGAATAGCAGAGTGGAGAAAATATTAGTGTTTACATCAAAACTCAATTGGAGCACTCGTTTCAAGATGATAGTTTATTATGTTGAATGCAATTTAGTCCCGCAAGGATATTTCCTCCATCTGTGACAGACACTCACGCATGCACACAAAGTACTTTCTTTTTCTCTCTGCCTCTCCTCTCCCCGCCATCATTCTACCTCGAAGTTGACGTAGCTACTGTATAATTCATCCTCCTTCTCTTCCTTGGATTCTTTTGAAGGTTTCGAAACAGGGGGAAGGAATAACCCGGTTTAGACAAGTTCACAGTTTCTTAGAGACCACAGGCTTGATCTTCAGTTGGCGTAAGTTGACGTGGTTCTGCTGGCCTTGATGAGATGAGATTGCATTTACATCAGCTGAAGAATCTGTCTGTTTTTATGTCAAACAATTCTGCCTCAGGGAGGGAGAGAGAGAGGATGAGAGAGAAGCTCGCTGGACGGAATTAAAGATAGAGGAAATATGTGTGTGATGGAATGAAGAACTGGTGTCTGATCAGCCAATCCCACATTATACCCTCTGGGTTTAAACAGAGTCAGTGTTCAGCAGTGGAACTGAGTATTTTTTTTTTAATGCCAGACCCAAAGTGGTGTGGACTGTGGGGTAGGGAGGGAGATGAGCAAACAGTACATATTTTTAGATCAGAGTTGAATAACTTGTAGTTCTGAGGGCATATGCAGCCCTAAAGACTATTTTTGTTGTCCTTAGTCACTGCAGACTCCTTGGACTTCTCTTTTCTTGGGCCAAAATGGGGCAAATTGCCATTCCTGGAAACCTTTAGGAGTGGCAATTTGCCTCTTAAATAGGTTGTAGCCAAACCAGAACTCTTTAAAAAAAAAAAAAAAGGAAAAATTGGAAGTGGAATTCCAGCATCTTTTTGATGGGGTAAAGGGTATTTTTCAACAGTCCTTATAGTCCTCAAAGGGTGACAGGTACATTGGTCTTTGGATCCTCTGCATTTGCCCTCTGCTATTCTAGTTGTTGCTGCAACAATCCCATGCCCAGCAAATGGAGATAAATTCAGAATCAATGCATTTAGCAACATGGCAAATTCACTTGAAACAGCTGAGGTAAGGGGTGAAAATGATCGTGTTCTGAAAATAATCAGGAAATCTTTTTAAAGCAAGGGTGGGACACTATCCTCTGTACACATGGCCCTCGAAACTTCCTTTTGAAGCCTCAGAAACCTCCAGATCCTCCCAAATTAAATTTATAATCCATTACCTTTCCCTAAAAGAACCAGAAAGGCTCAAAGCCTCTGGAAGAGACAACAGATTTGCCACCAGAGTACTCCAAAGTAGCTTTAAAACAAAACAAGAATCTGAAAAAAAGATCACCTAAGGTTCCTGAGAACAAAACAGATATAATATGACTTCACTTTTGGTCATGCTGGAACTGCCCTCTCAGCCCTTGGGGGGCTGCAGGTTTGGAAAACAGACCTGTTTCACTCCTGCCGTTGCCCAGCCCTCTTCAAAGTAAGCAGCTTGTGGACATCAGGCAGTGAGTTCAAAAGGCTTCAAGCTGAAAGAGTATGGCACCCCGACAAGGTTGAACCTTTAGGGCATATCTGTTTTAGAAATTTAGCAATGAATACAGTCCCTTTGATCATAGTAAATCTCAAATGACTGACAGACTAACCTAGATGTAAGATTCCTTGTTCAAGACTCATTTTTTAAGAACCCTCCTGCCCATTCTGAATTATGCCATCTATAGGCTATTTCTGCACTAGACTGTTATAGTGCTATTATTCTACTGTTTACGTATATGTATATAATTTTATTTTGTTCTCAAGTTGCATATAACAAATAGACAAAAAGAAAAAGAAGAAGAAAAAAGGTCCATGCAATCTAAAAAAAATTATATACCCTTTCCGTCTCTCATTGATAAATAACCCCAATACCAATATAAAATGAATAGAATAAAATTAGATTGAGTAGTCTCTGTAGTCTAAACTTCAACCTAAGAGCTATCCTTAGTCTTTCAAGAGCTATCCTCTCTCTCTCTCTCTCTCTCTCTCTCTCTCTATTATTCCACTTTCAACATCCTATGGAATCCTGGTGTTTGCAGTTTAGGGAGAGGCCTCAAAGGCCCCTTCCTAAGCTACAAACCCCAGGATTCCATAGGATGTTGAAAGTGGAGTAATAGCACTATAATAGTTTAGTGTGGAAATGGCCATATTGTCAAGTGCTGGGGCCCATTCGTACTATATGATTATGATGCTATTATTCCACGTTAACTGCCATGTGGTTCCCTCTGATGGAATTCTGGGGTTTGTAGTTTAGTGAGGCACTCGAACGCTCTGGATATGGATTCTAAATACCCACTCCCTAAACTTCCAATCCCAGGATTCCATAGGATGGAACCATGGCAATTAAAGTGGAATAATATCTGAATAATCCTATCTGAAAGATTGTATCTCCTTACACAAATCAGCGTGGGTATTAAATCTGTATGGGAGGACTTTCTCTCAGTCCCACAACTTTCTCAGGCACATTTGATAATGACTCAAGAGAACATCCTAGGCTATGGAACTCCCTTCCATAGGAGGTCTGGTTGGCTCCCTCTTTACTCTCTTTCCACCAGCATGTGAAGACATTTTTTTTTAGGCAGGCCTTTGAAATTTGGAATTTGTGGTTTGGTTTGGACACAACTCAAGACTGAATGTTCCCCTATATTTCTAATCATTGTTGTTATATGCTTTCAACTTATGGTGACTGTCTCATTGGGTTTTCTTGACTAGATGTATCTAGAGGAAGTTTGTCATGGCCTTAGTCTAAATATGAGACAGTGTGACTTGCCCAAGGTCATCCTGTGGGCTTCCATGGCTGGTCGGGGATTCAAATCCTTGTCTCTCAAAGTCTTAGTTTAACATTTAAACCACAACATGACAAATACACCACCATTATATCATGCTGGCTCTTGTCTATGGTCATGCTTGGCTATTTCTGCAAACTGGATTTTACTGTTCTCTAGGTAGGGGAGGGAGTCACCAGAAGAGCAGACAAGTTTGCATTTCCTATAACCTTGTGTCCTTCCTTATGATGCTTCACATGATACCAGGACTGGAGAAAAAATCATTGCAGGCTGATTCTCTTGGCCTGATACAATTCAGCACATTTCAGAAACCTAGCTAAGTTCAATTAACTCTGGGAAAATCCTGAGTTGAGTTGAAATCCTACATAGAATTAACACTTGAAAAATCCTGGTTCTTCTAAGATTCTCAGTCAGCTCCCTGGAGATCCTCAAATGGTCAATCTCTCTTTCACATGATACCATTGTTTTAGTGACCCAGCTCTCTGTGACCTTTTCCTCATGTGGGAAAGGAACCGCGAAAAAACGCTATTCACCGGACTTCTTCAGAGTGTGGGCGAGTCCGTGGGCACGAGGAGCAGTGCGAGCTTGCTGCTCTGCACTGCTCTGGCATCCGAAATGGCAGCGTCCGGTTGGTGGAGGCTCCACCAACCAGAGAAGCTCGCCAGCCTAAAGCCCACCCTGGGCAGATCTAGAGGCATGCACTAGTGCGTGCCTGCAAATCTCCACCGGAGCACGGGGACGGAGCGACATGGAGTTGCATGCTCCGTGCTTTTTAAAAACCTCTAAAAAGAGGTTTTTAAAAAGCATGCTGAGTGACCAGTTCCGGTCGCTCTGAACCCGACTGAGGTGTGGAACTACAAAAAGTAGTTCGCCCAGTCCACTCTACGGTGCAGAAGACCTCCGTCGGAGGTCACTCTGCACCATTTTAATAGCCCGGTGCAGAAAGGGCCTGTGTGTGTGTATGTATGCATGTTTGTATGTGAATTTGGTCCATAGCCTGGAATAAGTTCTCCACCTTCTTTAATGCAGCCGCTTTTTTTTGTAAGAAAAAAAATAAAATATGAAACAATTCTAAAAATGAGTGAGTCTTTTAAAAAGCAGCAGATTTGAAAACAATGAATGAACCCAGTGAACAATCCATGCCTGTTAAAGCAAGCACAGATTTTTCATCCTATGCTCATTTGAAATGCTGGTCTAACAACGCGAGGTGTCCCTTAAAATATGAAACAGCTGGTATTTCTAATTTGAACAATGCAATGTAATTAAGCAGTGAAGTGTGCAGTAAACTCTTTAGATTTAATAAACTTAGGAGGATCATGTTCTAACCTTGATTGCTTTATGTCTGTGACATTCATGTTAAATGTATTGGCGCCAATCAACCCAAGACTATGTTCCATCATTTGGCAATGTGCTTTGGCAAGTTTGGGCCCATATTCATGGCTAAAAGTCCAGCAAAAAGCTGGCACTTAGGCAACGTAGCTGGATCAGGGATGGAAGAACTATGTTTGGAAATGATCAAGAAAAATAAGACAGAAGGCCTTTCCACCCTACACTGTTATAATGCTGTTGTTCTCCATTCCTCTGTCCTAAGCCCCCAGCTCTACTTTATTTCTAATTTATTATTTCTAATTCATACCTATATCAATGCTATTATTTCACTTTCAACATCCTATGGAATCCTTGGGTTTACAGTTTAGGAAAAACATTTAGAAGTCTCAACCAAAGAGTTCTTCGGTCCCAGTAAACTATAAACCCCAGAATTCTATAGGATGTTGAAAGTGGAATAATATCACTATAACAGTATAGCGTGGAAATGGCCAAAGATTTAAGAAGCCAGCAACATTCCAAGCAAGGTAAGGGAGAGAACTCAGCAAGGTTTCTAATCAGGAAACGTAAAAACAAGGTAAAGGGAAATGCCTCTATTTGCCCCATGTGTCACCATACGGATATCATACTTCAATAATATTCTAGTTGCGGAGAGCAAGATGGAGAAAGAGAGGCAGAGCTGCTGCCAACACCAGACATTCCTGGGTAAGAGCCACTCGAAACCATTAGAAATTCTTCCCTAATTTCCGTATTGTAAGAAGCAGTATGCAATCTGTGTAATTTTCTTCTTGCTGTGAGAAAGTCTTAGAAAACTACAGCATTTTTGAAGACAGCTTATACATCGTGACATATTCTGCACATATTCCACAGAGTTTCCCAGCCATGTGGAGTAGCTTTTTTCGGACAAATAAGAGTTGCAGGAAGGTGGCAATAATTGTCACTTCTGGCAGAAGCAATGGAATCCAGCAGATGTACATTATTGGATTCTGGTCTAAATGTATTCATTTATTTGCAGCAATTATTGGCTGGAAATAAATGGCCCATAACAACAACACTATTGTACTGTAATGGAGTGTATTATTATGTTATGCTGTATACCGTTGTTTTCTCCTTTCCATTGGAAGAGGAAGATTCATACAAGTTATGTCTAAGCTTTCCACAGTGCACTCACATGAAGTCTATCTGGGTTCAGAATTTCTTTTATTAGAAGATTGGGGATTAATTTTGTAATTTTGCTTCATGAATTCATGTCAAGGCCAGAAAGTCTGGACGCAAATGGATTATTAGTCCAGAAAAAGAGAAAAGATCTCACACTGAAGACTCATGCCAGATTCACAAGGTGCGTTTGCAGATTCTTCGGGACTTTTAGTCCCCTGATTCCAACAGCTGCAATACTGCTTTCTAGCCGTTGGCACTAAAAGGACTGATGATCAGAGGTTTTAAAAAATGACTTCTTTTGGATGACAGCTCCCAAAACCTTCAGCTAGCGTGGCTGAAAGACATGCTGGCTATGTTCTTCTGGGAACTGTAGTCCAAAAAAATCACATTTTCCAAGGTCTGCTGGTAAGAAAAGACTAGGTGATTGCATTTTCTATGCAGGAGTCAACACTTTTTACAGAAAGAAATATTTCTGTGCAGAACTATTGTTTTCTGGGCATAAAATACTGTTCCCTGCATGGAAAATGCCATTTTTGTCTGTCTTTGTACAGCATGAAGCATCTAAATGTGCAAAAAATATATATATAAAAATGCAGAGATCTCTCTGCTTTTGTCTTGAATTTATTACATTTTTATGAGACCAGCTTTCACCTCCTCCTTCTCCTCCTCCTCTTCTTCCTCCTCTTCCTCCAGTTGTTTAGTATCAGGTTGCAAGGCTTGGTTTTCTTTTTCTCACACTGAAATCTGGAAGCATTTCTACATATATTTTCCCTAATATGCATGTTTATCTATGCTTCTTATGTAAAACATGCATTTTGCCCCATTCACTAAGTTTATTAATGCATGTTTTATAAAAAATGTGCTGAATTTTAGCCTTTACTTATGCATTTATGTATTTATTTAAACTATTTGTATCCACCGCCTATCCCTAGCTAACCTACTTCTATAGAGAACATAAGTTTTTTTTTATTTTATTTTTTGTGTGTGTGCAAAAACAGAGGCAACTTGGTGTGAACTTTCAGCAAGAAAGGCCCCAAAGAGGTGCACAAGGCAGCCCAGAAAATAAAGGATGGCAGACAAGAAGGGAGGTGTCTGTGTGGTCTATCATAGCATTCTTGCAGCTTAATTGCCTTTGAAACTGGCCATCAGTCATCTCTGCAGCCTGACAAAGTCAACGTGCCTCCTCAATCTTGATCTGCAAAGCAAATCTCACACATAGTTTTTCATTTCTTGCTTGGGGGTGACATGAAGGGCTTTAGTGGAAAGAGTAGCATGGGAGGAAGAACAGTCCAGATCTGAGGGGGACATTTTTCAGCGTGATTTGTATGCATCATTTGATTCCTCAGTGGCTTATTTAAATTTGGCCTTAGTGCATTTTTGGAAAACTTGCCTCTATAAATATGAATTGTAATGCACCAGAAGGAACATAAGGTGGAGGTTCTGGTTGTGGGTACTAGTTGTGGTACCTAAATCAATATAGGGAACTCAGGAAGCAATCACCTAGTCTTTTCTTACCAGCAGACCTTGGAAAATGTGATTTTTTTTTTTTTTTTGGACTACAGTTCCCAGAAGAACAGAGCCAGCATGTCTTTCAGCTACGCTAGCTGAAGGTTTTGGGAGCTGTCATCCAAAAAAAGTCATTTTTTTAAACCTCTGATCATCAGAGGTTTTAGTGCCAACGGCTAGAAAGCAGTATTGCAGCTGTTGGAGTCAGGGGACTAAAAGTCCCGAAGGATCTGCAAACGCACCTTGTGAATCTGGCATGAGTCTTCAGTGTGAGATCCTTTCTCTTTTTCTGGACTGATAATCTGTTTGCCTCCAGACTTTCTGGCCTTGACATGAATTCATGTAGCAAAACTACAAAATTAATCCCCCAATCTTCTAATAAAAGAAATTCTGAACCCAGGCAGACTTCATGTGAGCGCATTGTGGAAAGCTTAGACATAACTTATACGAATCTTCCTCTTCCAATGGAAAGGAGAAAACAACAGCATACAGCATAACATAATAATACACTCCATTACAGTACAATAGTGTTGTTGTTATGGGCCATTTATTTCCAGCCAATAATTGCTGCAAATAAATGAATACATTTAGACCAGAATCCAATAATGTACATCTGCTGGATCCCATTGCTTCTGCCAGAAGTGACAATTATTGCCACCTTCCTGCAACTCTTATTTCTCCAAAGAAAGCTGCTCTACACAGCTGGGAAACTCTGTGGAGCAGTTTTTTGGAATTACCATGGGCTACAATAGAAAAAGTGGGGAAGGGAAGGCCTGATTCCTTTCACACTAGATACCAGAATGACAGATGGAAATATTCATCAAAAGTATTCCCCAAATGTTAAAAACACACATTTTTCGAGAGTCAAGAAACACTGTTGACAGGAGTATTGGACTGATGGAAAGCTCTGCAGTTCAGGAATTGTTCTGAACAAAATTTGCGTATGGTTGTTTTGTGTAGAAAACAGCTCTGTACAGGAAATGGCTTTTTTTTTTTACACAGAAAATACTATTCCTGCAGAAAAATATTTCCTTTGCAGAAAAAATATGCTTTCTGTGCAAAACAATCAGCTGCAAATTTTGTGCGCACTAAGTTCCAAATTGCAAATCGGTTTCCAACACCGTGGTTTCTAAAGACTTTCTCATAGTGGGAAGAGAATTGCTGAAATTATTTGTTTCTTCCAGTGAGGAAAAAAAAGCAGTACAGAATTACACCCTTTACTAGAGTACACCACTGAATCTTTGTGTCATTTGGTCACATAGATTTGGATCATGCACCATCTCAAAAATTTGGGAGAGATAACTATGCAGACAGATCAGAATATCAGGTCAGCACTGGTTAGTACTTGGATGGGAGACCATCAACAAATACCAGGTAGTGTAGGCTGTATTTCAGAGCAAAGCCACCTCTGAGTATTCCTTGCCTAAGAAAACTCTATGGGGTTGCCATACATTGACAGGCAACTTGAAGGCACGTATACACACAATTATGGCCAATTTTTCTATTCATATAAATTAATATACGCAAATCTGTGTCTTTCTTGGAGATTCCTCAAACTTTCATCATCTTACTGACTGTCAAAGAGAGGAAACTCAAGGCTGAATAATAAGAAAGATCCCACTAGGCTTTGGCGGTGTGCCACAAGTATTGAAATTTGTCAGACTGGACAGCTTTAGAAAACAAGGGAAAGAAAATATTTGGCCCCAAGTTGCACAAAAGAAGAAAACAAAAACAAACAAACAAACAAAACCTTCTTTGTTTTCCACAAAAATGACTATAAATTACTTTTATGGTGACACAGCATCTTTACTCACTCTCTTCCTATGACAATTCAAATTCTTGTTGCTCAGTTAAAAAGCTTTAAACACAGGCATCCAGCTGTAATACATGAACAAAAAATATCTTATGTTAGAGTCCAGAACATTCCATCCTGTTTAATTTCCATGTTTGTGTAGGTGTGCCTTCAAGTCACCTGTCTACTTACAGCTTTAATTTCATAGGGTTTCTTTAGGTAAGGAATACTCAGAGGTGGTTTTGCCAGTTGCTTCCTCTGAAATGTAGCTTAAGACTACCCGGTATTCATTGGTGGCCAAAGGACTAACCATGAATGCAGGTGCCTTGCAGTGAGACCTTTGTATGCTTCAAGGGTTTTTTTTTTAAAAAAAACCCACTGTATATTCAGTTTCCAGTGTTTTCCTACCCTTGCTTCCTAAATTTCTAAAGACTTATAGCCTGCAGTTCTTCTGCTTTTGGAAATGTTTCCAGTGACTCTCTCATAGGCCAAGTTGCCTTTCCTTGCTTGAGATAGCCAGAAGAGATCTGGAAGTTGTTTTGCTGCAGAGGTTATTTTGAATTCCTTGTGCGTTGCAGTTGAGATGGGCACTTGGTCATCAGTTGCATTAAACACCGGGTCAGTCCTCTTCGTTCCTTCATCCTTTGTCTGTAATTCTGTATCTAATGGTGGTGATTAGTCAGTGTCCAAAGAGGGGATGAGTAGGCTCCTGACTCAGCCCTTGCTGCCTGAATGATGTGCTCTACAACAGGGTTAAGAAAAGTCATTAGGTGCAATTCTTGTTATTGATCAGTGGTAAAGAGAAAAGGGGGCACAGAAGGTGGATTCTAGCACCTGGCGTTAAATGATGCTGCCAAGAGTAGGAAATATAAACTCACAGCAGCTTTAGAGAATCCAGTACAACTGCTGGGCTAAATATGTATGAAGCTGTATGGTTTACTGAACAGGGGTTCCACCAAATTCAACCCCTGGAGTTGTGGAACAGGAACCAGATACGATTGACCAGCCCAGGCAGCCATGTTTTAATTTTCCAGTGCCGGGAAACAGTAGATGGCAAGCAACAAGCAGTAGTGGGTTATAGGCTTATAGTTCTGCTGCCCACTGCTGTTGTAGTTGAAATAACAGAGCAGGAGGTTCCAGAATCTCTGTAACAGGGGTAGGAAAGGTAAAGCCTTCCAGATATTGCCCCCCAGCATTCTTTGCTATTGGCTATGCCAAGAAGGGCTGCTGGGAACTGTAGTTCAGCAACAACAACCTGCAACCCTATTCTGTAAACCTCTCTGTGTCATGATTCCCCAGGACTCTAAGGTGCTGGAGGAACTATATATAGAGAACGGCTATAGTTGCTGCCAAATTTTAGGCGGAGAGAGTGCCAATGACAGCAGATATGACGGTCTGGTCCCTGATATATGAGGAAGGGGGAGGAGTGGAGCTATACCACCTTAAGGATGTAATCCTTTGCTGATTTTATTTCTGAAGAAATCATCAAGCAACTTTAGCAATTGTCTTCCCTTGCAAGAAAGTCTTTGAGAGCTGCTCAGTTTTTGAAGACTGCTAAAATTTGGGACTTATTCTGTGCAAAAAGTTGCACATGGTATATTTTTATCAAAAACAGTATGTTCTGCATGGAAGATAATCTATCTGCACATAAATACTACTTTCTGCACAGAAAATTCTCTTTCCTGTGCAGAAAATGCTGTTTTCCATTCAAATTGAACCATGTCTGAATTTTGTGTAGAATATATCCTGCACTACAAAAATTCCTGCCAGTCCAGGATTCTTCTGGTCTGGATTTTATGACATTAAAACAACATTTCTCTCAACCATTTTAAAAAATATTGTTGAATACCCTTTCCATTCCTATTGCACATCTCTGCAGTAGTCCAATAAGTCACCGCCCCAACTTTGTGTTCCCCCATCACTTTGAGATATGCATGTGTGTGCATTTGTTTTAGTCCAAAGAATAAAGCTAGTCAAAGGTATTTTGTACCTGGTGGAGAGCACAGATGTCACACAGATGTTGAAGATAGAGCCAGCTTGTTTTCTGCTGTTCCAGAGACTAGGACACAGAGTCATGGATTCAAACTACAGGAGAAGAGATTTTAGCTAAACATCAGGAATAACTTCCCAATGGTAAGAGCTGTTTGACAGTGGAATATGCTGTCTCAGAGTATGGTGGAGTCACCTTCTTTGGAGGTTTTTAAACAGAGGTTGGATGGCCATTTGCTGGGGGGAGCTTTGAATGTGTCTTCCTGCACGGCAGGGGGTCGGACTCAATGGCCATTGTGGTCTCTTCCAACTCTATAATTCTGTGACAACCTCACCCTGCTAAGACCCATAATCTTAATATACCAGATGTCAATTCCACCCCCTCCCCATAGATACCACCTGAAGAAGTACACTTCATCCTACTTCAGGGCAAAGCCAAACCTATGGAAGAAGGAGATTTACAATGGCTTTTATTAATCAGTATGTTGTAGAATGGACCCTGTTCTGCACACAATGCGCTCTTGAGTATGATGAACGAATGCAACAAGTCCAAACTCTTCTCACCGTTCTACTCACTCCCATGCTACTAAGTGACTGACCTTAAAGATTCTGTGCCTAATGGTGGCAGTGGGGAGGAGACCAGGTGCTTTAGGTAGCTCCTTTCATGAGAGGAGGAATGGGAATCACCTAGGAACAGGTTCAATTACTCGCTCAGCTCTTCCTTGGCATTGACTTTAATTAAGTTGTGCAGCAGATAGATCACAACTATTATAAAGTTTATCTGCCTAGGATGGAGGCAGGAGGGAGAGAAAAAAGGAGAGTTTAGGTGTGGGGAGGGGGGACCACGATAAAGGAGCCAAAAGGGAGAAAACCAGACAAATACATTCTGGCTATGAAAGGAGGGAGAGAGGCAGGAAAGTCGTTGCGTTGGGAAGATGAAGGACTCTGTGATTTGATGGCCCATCCAGCTGTGAAGTTGTGCAGACTCTCTCCCAGCTCCGCTGAGGAATAGGTTCTTCCTCCTGTCAGTTGCATCTCTCAGCTTATTAAATGCCTTCTGATTGGGTATTCCATCAAGGCAGTGTCAGGAAGAAGGATGAGATTATTGATTGTGTCATCCAAGCTGATAAATAGCTGCTTCTTGAATCTAGATCCTCAATGCCCATGTAGCTGCTGCTGGGAGGATGATACAGACCCAGTGATGAAAGCGTCGGACATGTTGTTTGGTGAGGAAGACAGGATTGTTCCCATTCCTGAGAAATATGCACGTTCTGGAAGTCCCCTCCCCCAGCATTTAATGACGTTAATAGAGAGTTTGAATGCTTTTTTTGCAGGCAAATGTAATTCCTTTCTTAAATAGGAACCTATGGATCTTCTCATAGGATTTCATATTCTTGATCTTGGCAGGGGGCCACTGGAGATTTCTTGCTTAATACACCATGACACTGTAGCACAAGCTTTCAGCATCTGTGTGTGTGTGTGTGTGTGTGTGTGTATGCTTTATAGTGAACTGAAAGATGGCTGCGGCAAACCTGGGCAACCGAATGAAGCTGGCTGAGCTTTTAAAGAATAAGTTCTTTTGTAGCTTTTGCATCTTCTTTTACCATTTCCTCTGAAGGTTTTTTTTAAAAAAAGTTTTGGCTGCTTTGAGATCTAGAAGCACCCACCTAGCACAGCCCATGAATTTTGCCTAAAGCAAAATTTCCAGCTGAATCTAGAGGCCCTTATACTCCAAAGAAACTCCAAAGAATTTCAAAGGAGCCCCAAAACATAAATAATTTTTTTAAAAAATAAATAAAAATAAATCAACAAAGCAGGCTTGCACTATTCCTCACAGGGGGTTCATCACTTTCAAATCCCCACCTGCTCTGCAAGTCAGGTTCCTTTTATCCCATTATCTGGTGCGGGCGATTGCTTTGGGTGTTGCCAAATAAGAACTGCAAGAGTAAAGGACATTTTGGAGACATGCTGCCTGAAATAAAGAACATTCAGTACATTCTGTGTGACTTTGATGTCCCAAAATAAAGGACAACCCTTTTAGAAATAAGGGATATTTCTTTAAACAAGTCAGCCTCAGAAGCTGCTTTCATGATGGGCGCCGTTTGAAGTAGAAATGAGAGGAGGATAGGAAGCTGGGTCAATCGCTGTGTCCAGCTCTCTGTTTTTTGGGGGAAATTCCCCACTGAAAGACAAAACCTCCATCCAGTTCAAATGATCTGCATAGAGGCCACTCAACAGTAGGAGAGCAAACATCGCACTCCCTATTAGTTATGAATTTTCCCCCCTCCAGGCCCATTTGACACATTTTAGACATGAGACGCAATATCTGTAATGGGCTTGCAGCGTAAGCCTTTGGTAGGTAGGGCTGAACTCAGTGTGTGATCTGCTCGGGTCCCAGCCGAACTAGATTTGAGAATTTGCCAAAATGAAACAAAAAAGCCACTATGAGGTGACATTTTATGGTACGCACACAAATGATCAAGGGATGCAGAAATAAGAGATAAAAGCAAAGATCTTGTATGTCTTTTCAGCTGGTGAGAGCAGACACAGCTGAACATTTGTGTGATTTCTGGTCCATACTTAAATGTTCTTTGCTGCCTTCAAGTTCTTCTAGGGCAGTGGTTCTCAACCTGTGGGTCCCCAGATGTTTGTGGACTTCAGCTCCCAGAAGCCCCAGCCACTATGGTCAATGCTCAGGGCTTCTGAGAGCTGAAGTCTAGAAACATCTGGGGACCCACAGGTTGAGAACCACTGTTCTAGGGTCTAGATTCCAGACTATCAGCAAGATTTATCTTCCTTCTAGAGCCAAGGAGGAGCATAGGTTTATGTACCCAGTCATCAATCAAATTTTCTGGAAACTATGCAGGCTGGGAGGGTAACAAATCATCCCTCTCTACGAGGCCTTAGTCATCAAGCGAATAGAAGATATGGAGAGGATGTTCCCAGCCATTCTTTATGACAGTAAGAAGCATCTATTATTACAGGGAAGCTGACACAATCAAAGATTGTTTACACCAAAAGATATCGATACAACTTACCTTGAAGGGACAGTATTAGAGTAAGCTTATGTGTGATCTGCTATTACTTCTGTGTGCTTCGTATGTTCTATAGGAAAGACTGTAAGGGCTCAGATTAACTCCACGCCATTCTGGTATCAAGTCCTAGGCAGTTTCCAATGCATATAAGCCGACATCAGGAACACTGTTGGATGAATGAATAGCTTGTGATGTATCTGTATGTCTTTGTGAGGCTGATTGAAATGAGACATACAAAATGTGTTTAAATCTGTTTGGGGAGCTATGGCTTCCCCTAATGAGACACAGAAGAAAGGAAAAACATGATAGGAGCCACTTGATTAACTTGGGGGAGAAGAGGGGCTAAAATCTTGCCCTTCCCAGTAGGTTCAGGCAAAACCAAACTGCTGCAACCTCATTAATAACTTTTTCCATCTTGACCACACCCTGATGTTGCTTGGCCAACACATCTCAGTTTTCTTCTGTGAAATGTTGGCAGCCGTGAGAATGACAGCCAGCATGATGTAGTGGTTTGAGTGTTGGGCTATGACTGTGGGGACCAGAGCCCAAATTCCACTCAGCCGTGGAAACCCACTGGGTGACCTTGAACAAGTCACACTTTCTCAGCCTCGGGGGAGGGGAAGGCAAGCACCCTCTGAACAAATCTTGCCAACAAACCCCTGTGATAGATGATAATAGGTTCTCCATAAGTCAGAAACCACAATGAGACACAAAACAACAATAGCATGGGATGACAATAGGATACACAGAGAAAACTGCTGCTGTTGCTTTATTTACTTATTTATTTACTTTTCTTACTTACTTACTTATTTGCTACAATGGAAGCTAAGTTGGGTCAGCATTTGTTAGTACTTGGATGGGAGATTACTAATAAATACCAGATGCTACAGGCTGTATTTCAGAGGAAATAAGTGGCAAAGCCAACTCTGAGTATTCCTTGCCTAAGAAAATCAACAGACAAGCTGAAGGCATTTATATATACACAATAAACCCAGCAAGTGAATTTTGTCCAGCTTGGGGTGAGGGAACACATTTTTCTAATCATGTACAGAGTGCATTATTTTCACAAAACTGAAACTGCAGACAGCCACCCTTATGAAGGCAGGAATTTAAAAAAAAAAATCAAAGGCAGGGTTGAAACTTTGTTCAGGCAGAGCTGAAACTTTGTTCCTAAGATCACCCTTCTTCCTCCTTTGGAGCTGTGTTCTTCTTCTCTTGCCAGCAAAAATGATGGCACCATCCCCTCCCTGGCAATTATCCCCCTACTTTGAATGACCTTCGGAGCCAGATGGATGGCATCACAAGTGTGAGGAAGGAAAGCACCCAGAGCATTGTTTTCACTAAGCTTTTCGCCCTCTTGATTTATAAAGAGCAGAAAGCAGTGGTGATGCTCAGGACCTGCTCATAGATTATCTTCATTCTAGCTGCAGTCGACCAGACAGCAGAGGTAAACGGAGAGCTCTCTGGTACCCTATCTGTCACCTTCCCTCTGGCAGCTGTGGCAGAACACAAAACAGTCTCTTCCCAGAAAAAGTTGCTCGCTCCATCAAACCTACAGCTAGAAGTCATCTTCTGCAAACAAGCACATGAGTCTCTGGGATGCGTCCTTTCCCAGTGGCTGCAAAGGGAAATGAATAAGGGCCGAGATACATGTTGGAACTGGCCCTTTATTTAAGGCACAATTCAGCTCTCCAGTTAGATTGCTCCCACGAAACCGATTGGGTGATCTGAAGAGGGGGAAAAATGGACAGAGTACAATCCAGGTACAGTTTAAAAATGCTTAAACTAGTGTCATCCAGGACAGATTGCACATGTGCTCAAATCTCTCCCACTGGAATTAGTGGAATTACAGAGATATTTCATTTGGCTGCATTATCAAGCATTACGTGCTATGCAGTTTGGCAAAGCCTGAAATAATTCAGCATCAAAAGCCAGGCCTTGTTTTTCTGCCCATTGACTAGCTATAATATCTTCTCTCCGTCGGACATCAGGCTTAAGTAGAGAGCAGAAATTCCCACACATATTGACCTAAGGATCCTTGGAAAAAAATGAAAAAAATACTTTTTTCTACTACAAATCCCAGAACCACCAAGCCAAAATGGATACTCTTTTCAAACTTTGAAGATCCATGATGAACTATTAGTAAGGGTGTATATATCATCATGACTTCCAAGGTCAAAAGAATCATAGGCTATTGGTCCTTCCAAAGTAATACATCAACTTTGCCTGGCAGTGTGAGAGCTTGGAGAAGTAAGCGGTGCTCAGGGGAAGGATTTTTCTCAGCCCCATCACCATCATAGGACCATTTGGTGTGGACATGGGAGAGAACCTTCTCAATAGCTACTCCAGCCTTCCAAAATTCTCTTCCATGAGAGGTTAGGCTGGTCCCCTCCCTGCTTTCCTTTTGCTGGCAAACAATGGCCTCCTTGTTCCAGCAGGCTTTTAAGAAACAATTGCTTGCAGGGAGCCTTGTGATGGGGGCTGGTACTCTCGTTTTAACTTTTGTATGTTTTGAATGATTTTATATTGTTTAATTCATGACTTTAAAAAGGATGATCTGTTAGCTGTGTTTTAATTTTAGTGATTTAGATTATTCTGTTCTATTGTTTGTGAGCCACCTTGGGTCCCACACTGGGAGAAATGTGGCATATCAATACAATAAATAAAAACTAAAATAAATAAATCTGTATTAAAAGGTTAATTTAAAAAGGTTCTTTAAAGCATTTGAAATATAGCAAGGAAGATAAAAGTTCAACACCACCATTATTGGTGCCAGTTAACAGCCAAAGGCCTGCCTCTCACCCTCACCCTCTCCTGATTTGGCAGGGTCAGTCCCAATAAACCCTCTGTCACCCTACTTTCCAGCTGTCATTCAAATATTCCAGTTTCTCTCTCCTCCTCCCACTTTCTCCCTTTGTCCTCAGCTTCTTCATTTTCTGCAAAGTGAGCTCAAAAGTGCAAATGTAGTTTGTACTCAGCAGAAGGAAGAGGAGTGGTTGGGATCCTGGTCTTTCCAGTAGGCTGAGACAAAGGGAAACTGCTGGTACCTTTCCTAGCTTGCTTGTTCTTCTTCATTGACAGTTTTCACCATCTTGACCATACTCTGATCATACTTGGCCAGATGTGTCTGGTTTTTCATCTGTAAAATATTGGAGGGTATGCTTTCTTTTCTTTTCTTTTTTTAAAGTATTTATTCCTTTATTTACTTTTTGGATGGCATCACCCAGAAACCTGCAGTCAGAGTGCATTCTAAGAATTTTGGTACAAATATACACACAGAGAGAGATACATACATACATGCACCTATCAAGTGCTGGCAATCTATAGTAATTTTGAATGTAATATAGTGATTTCTCAGGTGTAAAAGGGTAAGGACTTCTGTAATAACCTCTCTCCTATGCTGGGCTTTTCTTACTGGTTATATATTATAGTATATATGATTATAGTATATTGTCACCTTTTGGCCTATAGTGGAGCCTGAAAGACTGAGCCATGGGACTCTTGGCTTCAGCCTCGACAAAAGTTTTGCCCTAACAAAGCTTCCACTGCTAGTTTTATTTATTTACCTGGAAAATGTGCAGCCTTCCATTCAGTATTATAACCCTCCAGGCAGCAAACATGCCCAAAACAGTACATAAAACAATAAAATCACATATAAAGAATAGAAACTGTGTAGCAGTAAAAGGATATGATATTAGCAGCACTTAAAAAAAAAATAACTGGAATTTCAAGAGGCCCAAGAAAATAGAGGCAAATAATCTTTCCCTGACTAGAATGAGTGCCAAATAGCAGGACAGTTTCTCTTTGGAAAATACTCCAGAGGAAAGTCTGTGCAACCAGAAAAAGAAAATGAAAAGTCCTCTCTCTAGTAGTTGTTTGTCCAACCTCAAAGAAACATCTAAAGAAAGGCATATGAAGATGACAGAGTCATGGCAGTCATGTGTAGAATGGAACAAGCCAAGCAAGAAGAGTATTGCAGTGAAGTCTCTGAGTTTATTTTAAAAGTGAGCATGCACAACTACTCTCTCATTCAAGCTGTCCCCCTTCTCCATGTTAGTCTCGTTTTCTTTCTCCCGTGATGTTAGACATCACCCCCTCCAGCAAGCAATCTGTCAGTGTTGTTGGCCTACAGCCACAACTATCACCTGTTCAAAACATCCTTGTAGAGAGGAAAGCACTGGAGGTACATAATATGGCACCTTTCCTGGGAGTGTCCAATGTTGGGATGGTCAGAAGGAAAGACTGAGCCACTGGGATGCAAGCTGCATACCCTTCCTTTAGAGTGGGTAGAGTATTATCCTAAAAGCTGAAGCTATTCTTTGGCATTTGTCTACACTCTGCTTTGAGGAGAACTGAACCATACCACTCTGCAAGGCTCATCTAGCGATGGCCTTTACTGGTTCCCAGCCCTGGTTAGCACTTAGCAGGCATTCCTGTTGTACAGTATTATCTGCTCTGAAGTATTTAAGTGAAATGTGACCTTTTACCAAAGTACTGTGAATATTCATGTCTCTTTTCTCACCTTCTGAATTATGCTAATGTCTTTTCTAAAATGATTTTTAATGACATGCAGATAATTTGGCTAGTGTAGCTCCATGTAGTTAATGCCCTAGCCTCTGGATCCAATTTCTTTTGCTCTTTTAAGCCTGTTTTCCATAACCTCAGTAAATATGTTTAATAATCAATCACTGTATTATTAACACACAGTAATGGCCCTTACTAATTCCAAGTTCAATCTTTATTTGAGACACTTACTGTAAATATTGACGGTTGCACAGAATTATGGCAAAGCTTTGAGCAGTCTGTTCCATGGGGCTCTAATTCCATTTTTTAAATACCACATATTGATTTTCAGCAAGCAGACTGCCTCCAGGTGTCAGTATTTTCTTCTTCTCCTTTGAACCTGACAAGATGTTGGAAAATAATGGACAGTTTTGGCTGTTTGATTCCCAATTTGCTTGTCAATAGGCTGTTTCCTAAGGAGAAAGTGAAACTCCTTCAAATATCTCCAGCTACATCTTAGGATTCACATGAAGTTCCTAAAGCACAAATTTCTTTCCTTTCTCATTGGAACAAAAATGTATATATTGTGTTGTATTTCTACATGGCTATACTCCATATACAGTTTAATCCAGTCTTTTCCTAGTAAAGGAATCCTATAGAATCTTATAGAACACTGGGGAATGAGAAAGCCCATCTGACTTACGTAGACATCTAAAACCTTCAGATCATCTCCTCCAGTTGAACTGCTAGTTATTAGGACTGGCTTCCTCCAAGGATAACGTACAATGAGGATCACTTATAAATAACTGTTATCTTTTCTTTCAAATAAGCAACATGAATGATAATCTGCCAAAAGGTATTGGGTCGTGAGAAAACAGGACAAATCTGAGAAGGATGGGCCAGGAATTATAATGGCAGAAGAAAGTGGGGAACAACTGGAGGCAAAGCTAGAAGTCGACTTGAATTGATTCAGAAGGGAGGGTTAGAATACACCAGTCAGGGGATATTATGGCACTTGCATACAACCACAGGGAACAAATCAAGAAGCCCTGGTGTCCACGTGTCATGTACTGGCTAGCTTTTGGTTCAAGAAAAAGAGCTCAGAGTTTCTTTCAGAAGCTTTTGCTCTGTAACCAAAAGAGAAAGCTAATAGTAGATATTGCAAAAGTTGCCAGAACTGAAGGAACAAAGGATTTGCAGTGCTATATAGCAGTGCATTTCATATTGAACCCATGCAATGATCCTCTGTGTCAGCTAAGCATAACCATGCCATTTCCCAAGCTCGTTTGCCTTTCCTTTGTTCTCATGGGTCTCTCCAAGAATTTAACCTTGAAGACTCACTGCCAGCCTGTGCCTGGATTCACAGCCCAAAGTTCTCATGCCATATCTCTCATTCCAAGCACACTAGTTTTCCCAGCCATTTCCATTGTCTCCTCATAGTACTAAGCAAAGCAATGCAAGGAACATGGTATGAAGTATAGGAATTGCACGGCATGATATGGTAGCAAATATCAAAAATACTACATGGCATTGCATGGCATCTTCTTGTGTGGCAGGGAGGGCAAAGCCGACCTGACACCACAACCGAGAGAATATTCCTTGGCCAATGAGAAACCGTGTCCCTTCTGGAAGCCATTGTTGTACATTGTGGAAATGAATATAATAACTTGAAACCACCCTTCCTAGGACCTGACAGACTCAGAAAACAGAAGGGTGGGACATGTTGCATCCTGTAATACTTTTGATACACAGACATTAAAAACAACAACAATATTTTTTTTCTTTCTTACCTGCCTCTCTCCAAGGCTCGAGGCAGGGTACAACATAGATTAAAATACAACTAAAAACACATCATAAATATGAAACCATTTAAAATACACCAAATTAAAATTCACTGCCAGAAGAGGTCTTTAGTACTTTTTAAAATCCAGACAGCTTATTTTGCTGTCGAATCTGTTCCAGCAGTTCTGTCGTCTAGGGGTGACCGACAAGATCCTTTGTGTGACCATTGCCAGTTTACTCCTGGCTGGTTTAGGTTAAATGGCCCCCAGAGGACCTGAGTGGATGGGGAAGATTGTATAGGAGCAGGCAATCCTGCATGCTATGTATACTATGTACTGAATATTATGTATTCGGGCAGCACGGGGGTCCTGATTCCATATCCCAGAACCAACTTTAACTCAGTTGCACTATAGCTGCTTTCAGCAAAACTCATTTTCAATCTATATATCTTTATAGAAAAGTTGAAGAGTTATTTCTGGAGAACTCAAAAGCTTGCACACTTCTTTGGAATTGTAATTGATTCTAAATAAAGATATAGCCTGCTGGTGCATTTTTGAAACATATATATATATATATATATATATTTTTCCTATGAATCAAGACGACCACTTTCGTTTATAGAAAACAAAGCTTTTGTGTGGATCGAGTGATATTGAAAGAGCAACCGCTCTGGTGGTGAAGTTGGTTAAATGATGTAAGGGATAAATAACACACACTGGATGATTATTAAGAATGATCCCAAAGAAGGACCTCCTGTTGATCCTTAGAAATGATGCCCCAGGCCATCTTTGGCTGTTTAAGTTTGATCACCACACTTTTTAAAGGAAAATTTTAACTCAAAGCCATATATGCTTGGAATACGCTTTCAACATGGAAGCAGAGATTTCCTGCATTGCTTTAGACTTTATTCTTCAAGGGCATGTGGGCGTACGTTAAATATGCCCAATTTGCTTGCTGTCTTTTTTGAAAATCTAGCAAGGACAAGAACGCAGGGGAGCAGCCAAGGTCTAACAATGACAAGGTTTTATTATTATTAATTTTTTTTCCTGTGGTACTACTTGCACTGGAAGCTGCTACCAAAAGAAGAATATCAAGGCAGGAACAAGTGTTTTGGTAAACTGGAACCACTTCATCTGTTAGCAAGAAAATAGGATCAGTATCATGACACTGCTTAGAAATAACTTAAATGGTTTTTCAGGTAGCTAGCCTGCACTGATTTTTCTGTGTAAGTCAGAGGCAGGAGCAGACCTCAGAGCTACCCTTGCAAACCACATGTTAAAAACATTGCAGGCACCTCGCAACTCTATGTAGGTAGCCTCAACAGGGAACCCTTTCCTGCCCACCTGAGGTCCCACAGCCCTGAGTGAAAAGCCCCAGGAACTATCCATCACCATAAAGTTTCACCAGGGTGAGTGTCAGATTGAATTCCCTTGCATCTTTCCCACACCCCTGCCACAGGAAAGGGGGGAAGCCTCAGTTTATTGTTTCTGCATTACACAATTATATCAGTGTGATATGACTTGAGTTGTCATGGCTCAATACCATGGAATCCTGGAATGTATAGTTTGGGGCAGTACTTAGACTTCTCCCCTAGTCAATTACCCTCATCTGTAGCATCAGAGCTCTGAAGAAGGAATGTCTAAGAATCTTACCAACTTATAAATCCCAGTAATGGAGCCCAGACAATTGAAATGCCATCAAAGTGAAACAAATGTATAGTATGGGCAAGTAATTCTTAGTCTTTAGCTGCCAAGACTTGGACTTCAGCACCCAGAATCCGTGACTATCAGCCATGGTCTCTCAGGCTCATGGGAACTGAAGTTCAAAACATCTGCAAAAGCAAAGCTTGAAAGCTACTGATTGAGAGAGACACTCTTATTAGTTCCCAGATGTAGTCTCTCTCTCTCAACCATGTAAGAAAGAAGTGTCTTCTTCTGCAAAATGTAACTTTTTGCAGCCTCTAATGCTAAACAACAATATGTGTGTGTCTGTGTGTGTTTCCCTTAGTATAATTTGGCAAGTTTCTTTTTGTTTTGTTTTATTTTTAGTCTCAGAGGTGATCTGTGCATTTCAAAGACTTATATTTGCACAATGTTTAAAACTGTAGTAATTGTTTCATTTTTGCATGGTCTAATTAAAAATTTAATTATTAGACGGGTGGTTTGTGGCTTTGTGAGCTATCAGACTGTCCCTTTTGGCTTATGATGCATGTATGCTTATCTTCACAAATGAAACAGACGCCAGAGACTTTTTCTTTTGCACAAATTGCACAAAGCACTCTCTCTCTCTCTCTCTCTCTCTTGTGTGTGTGTGTGTGCATACACATACCTGTGTATGCACACACTTGCTCTTGCAATGGAAACAGCAACTGTCTCAGGGCTTGGGGAATCCTGGTATGCTGTCTGGCTGTGCTGAAACAGCTTGTCTTGACCACAAATGAGGCCTTAGTGAAACCTCTCCACTCCCTCCCTTCTTCCTTTCCTTCTTTGTGTCCTTGATCTTTTCTGTCTTTATTGAAGCTCATAAACCAGTTAGTGTCAACTGAGTTTTGGTCTGAACTTTAGGGGAGCTGTCCAAGGTGTTAAATTTTGGGGACAGAATAAAATACACAGCAGATTCACTACCCCACCGGTAGGAACACCACCAGGTCACTCAGTAACCTTAATATTGAAATCAAATACTTTAGCAAACATGTTCAGAAAGAGGCCAAGTTACATTTGACACCCTGAAGTTTTATTCAAGTCCCTTTGCATTTATATGAGTATGTGTCAATGGATACAAGAGTACCAAGACACGGCTGTACTCTATTAACTGGAACAGCTGAATAATAAACATAAATGTACAGCAAGGGACACCACTGTTGCCTTCAGGTTTCAGAATACCCCGTGTGGCTTCGGCTATGAATGCATGGCAGGTTCTGAAACCTTCCGTAGGTCATTTTTATGACCGTCATTATGGTCTCTGTATATATATTTTTTGTGAGGCAGTATTAAAAAGAAAACTCTTCCCTTCTCTTTCTCCCCAGCCCTCTTTAATCGGGGGATGTATCTGCCTGCTAAAGAGACACCACTAATTTCGTTGCCTAATTGCTGGTAAGAAAGCAGTGCGGTGGGGGAAGGCTTGCTCAGTCTCAAGAGAAAGATGGTTGCCACTTCTTATTTTGCTGCTGTCCTGTGACTTGTCCAGGGGAAGCCTGATTGGAAATGGCATCCACTTATCTCCCTCAGCTGCTAGGCGGTACATCCCTGGTCTCTAGCTACGACTGATTCATCTCTCAATGTCACCCAAGTGACGTGGTCACCACTCCATGGCTACCTCGACTTTCTGCAAAGATCAGAGATTGCTGGGGATGGGAGGAAGGATGCTCCCCAAGCAACAGAGTCTTTCTTCTGTCTGCCTATGTTTGTCTTTCTCTCTTTCTATGGGAGAGAGAAAGGAAGGTCTTTAATTACAGCCTGCCATGGGAGGACCTACATTTTGCATGCTAATTTACCTTTGTTTCTTCACACACATACAGAGATCATTCTTCCAGCTTAGGCCAGATCACTGTCCGTTCAAGTATTTCTGGCTGCTGGCCAAGCAACCACAGAGAGCATGCATTTTTCTCTCCTTTTTAAAATGTTTATTTATTAATTTTAACATAAACAGTCTAATCCACAATCAAAGAAACAGAAAGACAGAAAAAAAGTAGGAAGGAGAAAAGAAAGAATTTTTTAAAAAAAAAAATCTACAGCATTAAAATACTACACTAAAACACTAAACACCAACTTACTAAGTAACACAAAAGGCCTCCAACTACCCCTGCCCCATGATAATGAAGAAAAGGAAAGAAAAAATTACAGTCATCCCTCCACATTTGCTAGGGTTAAGGGCACAGGATCCCCGTGAATGTGGAAAAAACATGAATAACTCGAGACCTTCCCAAACCATATTTAACATACACACAAAAAAGTAGGATCACCATATTCAACCCCCCGTGGATTCCTTTGAGGCATCAGGGTTCCTTCACAAGGCAGAAGTGGCTGGCTGGTGGGGCTCACTGCCAGCTCCAGTGCTGCCCCACACCATTTTTAATAGGGACTTACAAGCCTTGTTCACAGTTTCTCAGTCTCATGAGGCTTGCAGTCCTTATTAAAAATGGCATAGAACAGCAGCAGAGCTGACAGCAAATAATCCATGAATAATCAAATCTGCAAAAGTGAAACCCGCAAATGTGGAGGGTTGACTGTATATTATTCTACTATTACAGATCCAACTAAATAATCCTACTAGAATTATTAGTTCTCATAGCCACAGTTTACTATTGCATCTTCGTTGTTGTTGTTGTTGTTGTGTGCCTTCAAGTTGTTTCTGACTTCGGTGAACCTATTATGGGATTTTCTGGGGGCTGAGAGTGTGTGATGTGCTCAGAGTCACTCAGTGGGTTTCCATGGCCAAGTGGGGAATTGAATCCTGGTCTCCAGGCCGTCGTGTCTTACAATAGCAAGGGCTTCTGAACGAAGTAATGTAACATGATCACTTGGCCTTAAAGTTCCCCGAGTTAGGCTCAGTCTTTTGCCAAGAGCAAAACAGCTTTGCCTACCTTATGTTGACTGCACTTTGGTTTAAACTTGTCAACAACTATATGTTTCTGTGGAAGAGATCAATATTTAAGTCTGCGTTTAGGAGGACGAAGAGGAGATTGTGGTTTGCAGGAAAAATTAAATAACAGCAAGCAGGGTCAGGCAAATTCTGGGCTCGTCAGTGAAAGATCCCACTGACAGCCAGTTTTTTTTTTTTTTTAATTTGGCAAATAGCTTAGCCAATCTGCTTCCAACTTTGCTGGCTCTTCTGCAAGTCAGGAGTCTGGAGATTCAAAGATTCAGTCAAGGTTGGCCAGGAATTGGGACCCCCTTCCCCTGCCTTAGATCCATCCAGTGCTATAGAAAAGAGCACTTTATTTCCACCCCCACATTTAACTTGTTTCTTCCTAATCTTTATCTCCCGAACTTCCTCGTATCCTGGTAGCAGAAGATTGTATACATCATCAGGAATATCAGAGAAACCAGGATTTCCTCTTTTATACCTTCAAGTTTTTCCCATTTGGGAAACAGGCCCATTCAATCCTCTGTCATCCCACTTTTTCAGCTGCTTTTAAAATGTCCCAATTTCTTTCTACCCCTCTCCTTTTCTCCAGCTTACTACATTTGGTTCAGAGTGCAAAAATCCTTTACACTAGCTCAGCAAGGATGAGAGGAGAGGAGGAATGGGGAGGAATCTTGCTCTTCCTTCTAGACCCACGTAAAAGCAAACTGTTGTGCTCTCTCCTACTTTGTTTCATCTCTGAAAGTCCAGACTTCAGACAGATTTCTATACACAGAGAATATCGTTTGCTACAAAATAAAGAGGTGGAAGGAAGGCAATCTCTGTCTAGGGTTTGTGCGGTATGGTACATGAAAAGGATTCTCCCAGCAGGATCTTTCTTTCTTTCTTTCTTTCTTTCTTTCTTTCTTTCTTTCTTTCTTTCTTTCTCTCTCTCTCTCTCTCTCTCTCTCTCTCTCTTTCTTTCTTTCGAACCACCAATCCTAAATCTTTCAACTACTTCATATATACCCAGTTTTCAAAGCCTGGACGTTTCACACATGAACAGTGTGCAGCAAAGTTTGCACTGTTTTATCTTTTTTTAAAAAGTTATTCTAATATGTATTTTTAAATTGTCTCACTCATTTTGTTTCTAGAGAAGCCAGTATGATGTAGGGGTTTGAATGCTAGAACAGGGGCCCATTCAAACTACAGAATTATGGTGCTATTATTCCACTTTAACTGCCACTGTTTCATCCTATAGAACCCTGGACTTTGTAGTTTGGTGACGTCCAAGAGGTTTTTCTGGGACAAAATTTTAAGTACCTCTCTTTAATCAGCCAGTCCCAGGATTCCGTAGGATGTAAGTGTGACAGCTGAAATGGAATAATAGTACTACAATGCTATAGTGTGGATCAGCCCTAGGACAGTATCTCTGCCATTATATTCTGGTATCAAAATGGCATGAAAATTCTTCTCAGTTTAAAAGGCACATGCAGAATGGGGAAATCAATATGACGTAGGTTTGGCTTCCACTTTTTGCCCCCTGACAGGACTGTTGTGCTTTTAACAGATGCATTTTTGACAGAAATTCAACAGGTGCTGTCTCCTAGGGCATGGAATTGCGCTAATAGGGAAAGTTCATCCAGTGAATTTCTGCCTTCGATGTAACTGCTAAATGGCACAGCAGCCCAGCCGTCTAAAAAAGGGAGCAACCAAAGCTCAGAACCTTTCTCATAGTAAAACATACTGGCTTCACATTTATGGCAGATGGTTTGTCTGATCTATTAAACCTGCTCAGAGAGAGAGTCTGAAGTGGAAGAATTTGCCTTTTGTCTCATCAAAGGTTAGAACAGCTCCTCATGCAGAGAGGAACATCACTTTGGATATTTTCAGAGGGCACAATTAGCCTGACACCCTTGTATACTTTTTAAAGACTAATTCCCCTTTGTCTTTTATTCTCATAGCTGGAGCAGAAACAAATGATGGGGGGATGGTTTCTCATTCCACTTGTAAGAGTTGCACAGGAATAGAAGGGACATCCATCCACCACCCAAAGATTGGTCTTTGTCACTACAAGCTTCTATGTGTGTACTCAGAAACTGACACCTTCTATGTTCCATGGGGTGGCTCCTTGGTCAGTGTATAAATTGCAGTCCTTGAACCTAATGCAATTGTTAGTTCTAACTAAGATAGATGGACTGAATTATTGGGAAGTTACTAAGTTGATACTTAGGGATGTTGCATTGCTTCCACTGGTCTACTCTTCTTAGAACTAACAATTGCAGTTAGCCTTTAGAGTCATAATAGTTGGCATTTATGCAGAACTACAAACTGTATGTGAAAAGAACTTTGCATGCACAAGCTAGCTACAATTGTTCAGTGAGCTAACACCACCCTCCTCCTCTTCCTCCTCCTCCTGTTGTGTTCTTGTTATTGCCAAATTGCAGACAAAAGGCTCACCCTGAGAGATTGTTGGTTACCTAAGGGGATAAGACAAGTGTGTGGCAGAAGCAAGGGATATTCACATGAGGGACTTCCAGATTCAGGTTCTTATCTGATGCACATGCATTATGTGAGATTCTCTCAAACCACTACATTAAAAAGAAAAGCCTTAAGAACACATGGGACTTCCAAACCATCCCAGTGGGACTCTTAAACCATCCCTGTGCCCCAATGGGCGTGGGACATTGATTGATGGTGCTGTAAAGGGAAGGGGAAAGGAGAGAAACAGAGCACAGTGCACAGAATCCTGAAACAGATGTACTCCACACTGCAATATTTGTTGCTGATCCCAGTTGTATTTTTCCCTCCAATTCCAAAATGAATTTACACATCTCCTGGGTGGCCTTCTTCACATATTTTTCTAGTGAGTGTCTTCGGTGAGCACAATCTTACCTCAGAACTAGCTCCAGGACCTCAGGCCTCCCACCGGCTCCCCTAAGTCTGGCTCACAGTAAACATGGGTCCCTCATTGAGATGGGATGCCCACTGGCCTGACCGACTGTCTATGTATATTTATGTAGAATGCTCCTGTGTCCCCGGAAGGTGCTGTTTCTTGTTATTTTGACTGATTACGGGAGAGTGACTTGGCCATGGCAACAGCAGCAGCTCCTCATTAGCTCCGGCAGAGCGAAGGGAAGACTCATCAGCTCGTTCAGGCTGTATCCACCCCTGGAGGTGAATATTCAACAGGAATTGATTCTGGGTAATGAGAACACAGGCCTGGCTACCACTGCGATTAGCGCTGTTAGAATTTTAAATAGTTAATTATTAGAAAAAAGAACAGAGGAGGGCTGTGTTTGCATGGAGTGCTGGTAGATGTGGCGGGAAGCCCACCCAGAGGGGCCGGGTTGCTTTGTGTGTATGTTTTTAAGTTGTGTTTGCTCACAGCCTTACCGCTCCCCTGAGCTCAGTGGGTATACTTATGTTTCGACAAAGCTCAAGTTGTCCTTTATTTTTTAAAAAAAGCCAGGAATCTACTGCTTGTAAGAAGAAACAAGAATCAGAAAGCACATTGTTTGGAATCCTGTTACTGATATACAAAGGTGAAAGGTCACCTTATGACCACATATGTCCTTTTATGGGCATTGTGGGAAGGAGATATCCAGTACCTCCACCTGCAATGACCTTCTACCCATGTTCAGTGCTCTTACTCCACTTTCAACATCTTGTGGAATCCTGGGGTTTGTAGTTTACTGAGGCCAAAGAGCTCTCTGGCTCAGAATTCTAACAACCACCACCCTAAACTGCAAACCCCAGGATTCCAGAAGAGGTTGAAAGTGGACTAATGGCATTATAACAGTGCAGAATGAGCCCTGGTTCAACACTCCAACCACTTCACTGTGCTGGCTTTGTATCAATTTGTGGCAGGTTCCAATTCTACTTTTTCCCAACTGTAGACAGCTCTGCTTGGAGACAGTGGTGCTTGCTGACCTCCACGTCATGAGTCTAGTGTGAATTTTTAAAAAGCTTTCTCAACTGCAGAATCCTATACTTGTAATAGGTTGAGCATCTTAGATGACTCTTTTAAAAGTCCTACTAAAACCCTGAGTGGACTCACCATCTGACTGTCATGGAAGCCACCAGCTGCTCCTTCCCCGACGGCTCAGAGTGGATGCTTCTGCCTCTAGAGGAGAAAGTTTTAGAGTTCCTCCTCTGAGTTGCATTAAAAATCTATTTGGATCTGGCAAAAAGGGAAGCTTTGAGGCAGCAATGGCTCCCTTTGGCAAGCAGCTCTATCTCTCAAAGATTATTTGGGAATATTTGTCAGTTTACTTTTAGGACTTTTTTCTCCTTTTGGCTGGACATTTGTTCTTGGCTGCATTGTTATCATCACCATCTTGCTGGGCTTGGTGTGTTGCCATGTAGGACAAGAGCCAGGGCAGAGAAGGGGCCGAAAGGGGTATGATGAGTGTAGGCAGCATCACACATTTCCTGTTAACAAAATCATTCTACCTGAGCAGTTCCCCATCAATTTGCCTTAAGAAATTTCCTCTTCCCTTAGTACTATTATCCTTCCTTCTATTCCTCTGTTCATGATGTTCAGCAGTGAATGCCTTTGCTTATAAGGGCAAAACAGCATCTTTCACACACAAGGGGGAGGTATCAATGGGCTTCAGGAAATACCAGAGACATAGTGGAGAGAAGTCCATTGCAGACAACTGCGATGGAAGCAATGTATTCTTCTTTTGATCCCTGGCCCATGTTCCTGAAAAACCTTGACCTTTGCTTTATGTATTGACTGTGGCCTTTTCTGCATGAGGCAGTTAAAACGGGCCAAGGCGTCTTGGCACAGAGGTCGTCCGCACTTTGGATCAGACTAGGTGTGGACTATTTAACTTAGTTCCGCACCTCAGTCTGATCCAACCTGCCCCCTAAGTGGTCCTCCCACACACTAAGTAAAGACGGGAAAAATCAGGTCTTTACATTTTCTGGAACACGCCATTGCGTTCCTACTTACCTGTGCAGATGTGCAGGCTTGCACCAATGCGAACCTGCAATCAGTGGAGGGTGGGCTGTAGGCGTGGCCAGCATCAGCACTTGGTCCACTCACACAAAGATACCGGAAGCCACCATTTTGAGCTGGAGCAGTGCAGCTCTACAGACCTTGCACTGCTCCGGTTCGCCCTGCACCAATGGAGGAGCCCTGCGGAAGGGCTCAAGGGAAAGTCTGTGTTGCTTTGGACCCAAGAAGAGCCGGTAAGTAATGGCACGGAGCGATCCGCTTGCCTCATGCGGAAAGGGCCTATGCTGCTAGACACTCCCTTGAACTGGCACTCAGAATTTATTGCTGACCTAGATTGCTGAAACAAGAATGGTAATTGGCTGATAAGCTTCTGTAAACCTGGACTATGGCTGCTACTCTGTTTAAGGACTATGAACTTTGGCTGCCTTTCTAAACAAGACACTTAGAGCACTAGTCTAGCATTCAAACCACTATACCACACTCATTTTGTAAAGGGAACCTTTTACATTCTTGGAATTACTGATGCAACAGAATGAGCCAGTAGAATCCTAACTGAGAATGTAGAATCAACTATAAATTAGTGTTGAAAGTCTCTCTCTGTGGCACTTTCCGCACGTGGTTATTAAGGCGGGCCAATGCGTCTTGCCATGAAGGTCTTCTGCACATTGGAGCGAACTAGGTTCAGTTTATTTACCTTCTTTCCACACATAATTCTGACTAAATGTGCCCCCATGTGGTGGTAAAGAGCGCTATTTGAAGACCAGAAAAAAATCAGTTTTCCGATTTTCCGGATCGATCCAATTCGTACTTTCACAGTGGTGCAGACACGTACATTCACACCAGTGCCAATTGGTGGTCAGAGGAGGGCTCATGGGGGGGGCAGGGGGTAGTATGGACTTTCGCTCATATGCATGTATGAACGTACGCAATGATATACTAAACCATGCAGGGGGAAAAGGGCCAATCACAGCCAATGGGACGGGGTGAGGGGAGTAGCAGGAGTGGCCACAGTGGAGGCAATGTGGATTCATGAACTCACACTCCTTCGAATCAGAATGGAATATATGTAGTAGCTGTGCAGAAGGAAATGGGGGAAAGTCCGCCTTGTTTCGAGCCCAGAAAATCCGGTAAGAAACAGCACGAACCGATTCACCAGCCTCGTGCGGAAAGGGCCTGTGTGTACAAGAGTGTAAGCTTCAGTTCTCCCTTATACTGAGATGCCTGTGAAAGTAAAAACAGTTGGAAAACAAAGAAGAGGGAAAGGGTTGAAATTTTGTCTCTGCTTTGTAGAGTGGTTTCAGTCAGAGGAAGCAAACATTCAAAACTGATGACATCTTACTTGCAATTTGAAATGATGCATTCTACTCCATCTCCTCAGCACTCTAGCACCTCATTCTCCTGCCTCCATAAACTAGGCTTTAATTTACTTGCCAGGGGAGAATACTGGAGCATTATGGCACGTTTCTTAGCAAATTGGTTGCCTGTGTACAGAAACCGTAACTTCTGAATGTCATCAAGACAGTTACCCTATGCCAAACTTCTCCAACCTGATACCTTCCAGTTACATTCAACTTCAGCTCCTGCATATCTACCATTTGCCATGCTAGCTCAGATGGGAGTTTTGCTCAAAATTTCTGGGAAACCTTGTGTGGGGAAAAGCTGCCACAGTCATTATTTCTGACAGTAAATTGTAAACAGTAATAACAACAAATTATTAATTGTAACAATGAATTTTTCTCTTTTTGTTTAGTTCTTACATACTCCAAACGTATTACCTTTGTCCCATGTTTTGCAAAACTTGTGCCTTTCACTATAAAGATTGGATATGATGCACTTTTAAGTGGGTTTGAGTAGTGATGAGCCACCAAAGGAAATGAATGATGACCTTGTTTGTTTAGTGGCTGGTTTATATTTTATACCACCTTTCTCCTAATTTGAGATTCAAAGAGGCATTAGGGGTTCTCTTCCATCAAGCACTGCAGTGTACAAATCTTCATGTTTCTATCTTTTGCTCTTCATTTTGGACATTATCCAAAAAAGAAAAATCCATGTGCCCAATCATTCTCACTCTCTCTCTCTCACACACACACACACATACAGAATAAATAACAGTAATTATGTTAGCTTCTTCCAAATATATCTTTTAAAATTTAACTCGCATTCATTCATAGAAGCAATATATTTCTCATTTCATGCATTCACAGGCATAATTATTATATTTGATTACATGAATTTAGCATTTATTATTACTGCACATGTACAATTAAATGAGACTAGAAATATATTTTGAATGAATACAGTTGAAAGGGGAATTTGGAGCAATATTCTTGCAGATGCAATCCTCCCCGTGGTATAGGAGACAATGAACAGAAGCTTCATTTGAGCAGCACAGTCCATTTGCAGTGATGGGGTTTTGTGAAGCAGAGCTTCCAAGAGGATTGGACCCATTTAATTCAAGATGAACAAACAATGTTGTCTGCTTCCGGCACAGGACAAGCTGATTAGAACTTAGAGTCCAATAAGTAACTTTTCCAAGATGTCCTCCAGTGGAAGTCTTTTCCAGTACCTGTTACCTGATTCCTTTCAGTTGGTAACACCAGGGATTAAGCTCTGAACTGTCCACATTCCAGCCATATGTCCAAGTACAGAACTATGGGCCTTCTTTGATATATTTTGCCATTCTAAATTGTATTCCAGATGAAGGCCATTCAAGACTTGGGAGCACGTACAGTTTAATCCTTAAGTTGTTCAATAAATATTCATCTTAGCAACTGCGGCCTTTTCCCTTTTCTCACAGCCACAATTAATTAACCTTTAGTCTCAAATATCAAACGGCATCTGGATAAGAAAGTGCAAGAGCAGGAGAGAGTAAGTGAGCTCTTGCATTTTCCACAGAGGTCTCTGAGCTCTACGAATGTGTCCATACCAACACTGTCCTCCTGATGTTCCCTTTCAGTTCTGTTTGTTTGTTGTTCTGATAGTAATCACAAACTTCTCCTATCTGGAAACATATTTAGGAACTGCAGCAAAATGTTGCAGTATAGGAGCCTCCTGTTCAAGGTGCTAGCCAGCCATGCCCTTTTCTGGGGTATTCCATTATTCTCCTTCCCAACAGTCAGTGAGAATTTTGAAGCAATTGAGGTAAACTCAAGACATAGAGAGAAAACAGGAAGAGGAGAGCAAAACTGGGACATTTTAAAAGCAGCTGAAAAAGTTGGGCAGAAGAAAGGTAACTGGGACTGTTCCTGCCAAATTGGGATGGTTGGCGTATATGAAATATATCTTTTCCCAGACAGAAATTGCTGCATTAAGAGATAAGGCAAAGCAGTTCAAAAAAGTGGGGAGAGTACCCTAAACAGCAGATTTAGTGGATAGCTGACAAAATCCTTAGAAAGTATTGGAGAATTGCCTCTTAGCCAGCAGCAAAACTTGTGGTCCTTTCTAGTTTCCTTTTTCTTTACCAAGTTAGAATAATTTGCTTTTCACTTTCCTAAGAAGTGATTACATGCTTTGAAGATGGACAAAGGAACATAATCTATGCAATATAGAGACCCATCCACAGGCCCCTGATGAGTTGCTAGTTTAGCTCTGCTGCCGTTTCGCTCTGTTTGTTCTACATCTTGGGCCACAGGAACATCTGAATATCTCTGGGCGTGATCTTCTGTGTTCCACAGCAATTAACGTTTTTCCATGGGGAGTTCTGAATCGACCTGACTCCGTGTCCCACATTTCTGGCTTTTCATCTTCCTTTGCTATGGCTCTTTATCCATCATCTCCCTGTGTCTTGATGCTTTTAGGAATGTGTGTGGTCTTCTGATGAGATTTTAGACTTTATGTATGCATGGGACATAAGGCTTATCTGATGGAGACTGCCAGGGCATTCAGCGTCTCTTGTCTTCCACCATCCAGCCTCACGTACTGCACTGACAGCAGGGGCTTGTAGGCTCACACAGTAAACAAAGCTGCATGTGGGTGTGATGACAGCTTGCTTTTGTCCTTAATATATTCATCCCCCAAAGTGCACTGGGGTTATGCATCTAATTTGCTGGGCAAGTGACAGCTTCAGGCATTCTGCTAATCCACTCCTCTACCCTCTTCCCCCATAAAACATTGAAAAGGAAGCTTTTAAAAGACTGGATGAACTAAAAAGCCACAGAGACAGAAAACTGTTCTCGCCGTGACTGCAAAATGCAGGACCTTTGCACAAAGTGGTCATTTTTCTCACGCAACTAAGTTTGAAATTCTTCTATTTCAGGAGAAGAAAAGTAATGAGACTTTTTCTGTGTTGTCTCTTTCACCCCATAGAATTATTGAGTTTAACTTTAATATGTTCTTCTGAGTCTGGACGGTCAGAGGGAGATATTTTTGCTGTAATTTCTGATAGTTAACAGCATCAGCAGCAACAACAACATTGTCTGCTTCTTCAAGAAACAAAAAAGAGCTTGCCAGTACTGGGAGAATATTCACACAATCTATAATGGCAGTTCAAAAAAAAAAAAAAAAATACTGGGAACTATTTCTTCTTCTACTCTTCTCTCATTTTTTAAAAGGAATTTAATGATGTTGCTGGAATTTAACAGCAGCTAAAAATGGCACAAGGAACTAAAAATACTATCAGCATCATAAAGCTATAAAAATGTGAAAATCTAACAAATTTACCTTAGAAATGGGGTATATATTTCCCATCTCTCTCCATCTAGATGTGTATCTGTATCTATATTAAGATTATCTATCTATCTATCAATCTATCATCTATTTCTCTATATCCGTCCATTTATCTGGGATGTATGGATATGGGATCTATCTATATAAATAAAGACCAAACATTATGTACACTAAATTAGAATTGATAATTATAAACAATAGCAGTACATACAGTTTCTGGGAATCCTGGGGAAAGAATTCATATGTATGAGATATAAATAACGTATTCTAATGTTATTTCCCACTTTCTGAAAACCTAGGGATTCTGGCATATCCCTGCAACTAACAGGGGTTGAAACTTTAATATTTCATCTGGTTGTTAGTTCTCATGTTTGCGGGAAAAAATCCATGCCCTGCTCCAAATACTTCAGACACTATTGCTTGTATTCATGTGATTCCTACTTGTTCTTGTGTGCCTTCAAGTAACTTCCAGCTTATGACAACCCCAGGGTGAACCTATTATGGGGTTTTCTGGGGGCTGAAAGAGTTTGATATGCCCAAGGTCAGCCAGTGGGTTTCCATGACTGAGCGGGAGGGAGGGAATCGAACCCTGGCCTCCAGGGTTGTAGTCCAAGGCTCAAACCACACTGGCTCTCTATTATTATTTAGTTAGTGCTCTTCTTTTCTTTTCTTCTGTTCCTCCATGCTCCCACCTGCATGACCCAGTCCCGGTTCTATTGCAGGAGGCCTTATGAAGCTTTCTAGTCTTGGGCCACTGGAAAGATTCTGTCTCTTTGCCTGCCTTCCAAACAGAGCAGCCAATCTGTCTGGCAGACAGGTTCATTAACAAATTAATAGAATAATCAGCAGGGCTTTGTGTGCATTTTGTAGATAAAAAACAGAGAACAGCATTCTTTGACTCTTTAATAGGCTGATAAGAGCCAAGTATCTGCACTGTGGCTGGGCTAATGGGGAGATAAGGGAGGTTAAATCAATCCTGCAGCTCAGGCTAGGCCCTTCACAGAGGGAGCTGTTTTGGGAAGGGAGATGGAGACCCAAGAGTGCCACTTGCTTACACCATGATCAAAGCACGAGCAACAGCAAGAGGTGGGAGCAGGAGGAAGAGAGGAAGCACCTGGAGCTTGGTCTCTCAGCTGCACCAGCCAGGTGTTTAATGTATATAGGAGAAATGCTGTCATGGTTACAGGGACCAAAGCGGGTTATTTGCAGTTTGCTGTGGCACAGGAGGGCAGGGACAGCCTGCAAAACAATATGAAGTATTTGACAGGCAGCACATACAAGAAGCAGAGAGGTGAATTGGCATGGCAAGGAATAGGATTGCTCTGCATCCACTTGCCAGCCCAGGTTGTGGGAGATACAACAGGAGAAGGTCAGATGGCATGGGCAAGGAGTGGTAAAAGAGGTGGAAGACACCAGCACTTAGGGAAATTTAAATGTATCTTGGTTCAGAGGTGATATACGTCTCCACATATTCAAGCCTTCTTTGGACATATCTTGCAGCAGTGAATGTGCCATGTCGTGATTACGATACAAACCAAGGTTGGGCAGGAAGAGGGTGCAGTTGGCTATTGTGAAAAGAGGGGTTGGAGATTCTGCCAGTTTCAGTCTCTCATTTTTCCAGTCCTGAGTTGATTTCAGCTCCTGTCTGTCTGTATGAAAATTCATAGTCGTTTCATGTTCATTTTTTGTATACGCTTATTAGTAATAACGCTATGGCCCAATATACTTTCAGTGTCTTAGGATCCTTGGGAGAGTGTTTTCTCTCAGTCCCGCTACCATCATAGGTCTGTCTGCTGAGGACAGAAGAAGCAAGGAACCTTCGCAGTGACTACTCCCAGGCTGTGGAATTTCCACACATGGAAGACTAGGACCATTTCCACCCTACACTGTTATAGTGCTCTCATTCCACTTTCAACATCCTGTGGAATCCTGGGGTTTGCAGTTTAGGGAGCGGCATTTAGATTTCTCTGCCAGGGAGCTCTTTGGCCTCAGTAGACTACAAACTCCAGAATTCCACAGGATGTGGAAAATGGAATAATAGCACTATAATAACAGTGTAGGATGGAAAGGCCCAAAGACTAGGCTGGCTCCCTCTCCATTCTTCTCTTGTCTCCTTTCACTGACAGGAAAATACTTTTCTGTCCAGGCAGGCATTGAATGAGTAACTGGCTATAGGAAGCCATTTTTATGGTATGTGCATGCACTGTATTTTTAACTTTATTGCTATGTTTTAAAATCGCCTTAGACTTTTTAAAATTTAACAGCATTCTACTATGATAATTTGTTTAATGTTTTAACTTTTTTTTTTTTTACTATCAGGTGGTGGTTGTTTTTTGTTTTTTTGCTCTTTTTTTTTTTTTGCTTTGCTTTTTCTTCTTTTAGCATTTTTGTAAATTGCCTTGAGTCCCATATTGGGAGAAAACTGAGCTATAAATAAAATAAAATGAGTGATTTTCACTGATACACACATGTTTGTGTATGCATTTCCTTAATCTAGTGTGCACATTTTAAATGGTTGGATCATATTGTGAAATGTGGGAAAGTCTAAATATTGATATAATCATTCCATTTTGGTTTGCATACCATAGGTTTGGGAACTGAGAAACCAGCTTCTCCCTTATCCATGTTTTGACATTACTAATATATATTCATATATGTATGTGTGTGTGTGTGTGTGTGTGTGTGTGTGTGTATTCTTATGTTTTCCCACTCCATTTTTCTTGGCATTAGTATCCTAGAGGTTGATGCAAAGAGGATGACCTGGAAAGACACAGACTGGTGGATGATTTGCATGAACCTTGCTTCTCCTAGGAGTTCAGCAACACACTGTGTATTCCAGAACTCAAATTCCCACAGATTAAAGAGATAATTTTAGCTTTGTTGTATCACTCTGAGAGCTGGAGGATAAGGAAACAGGGGATAGAATTAATATGCCAAAGGACTCTGTGTATTTTTCCCCTCCCTTAGGAGCGATTTAATTGATACAATATTTACTTTATTAAAGGAAGGACACTGTCAGCGGGCTTTTCAAATGGTGTGTGAAAGTGACTCTAATGAGATGTTCGGGGGAAGCCTGCTTCTAGCTCTCCAGATTTTCTTTAAAAGCAGAATCAGCAACCTTGATCCTCCTCCTGCAAATGTGTTTATTTTTCTTGGCATTAGCTTCCTAGGGACTCAAGCAAAGAAGATGGAGACTCTCTGGAAAGACATAGGCCCTTTCCGCATGGCATTTTCCATGCGAAAGAGGGCCTGGAGCGTTGCGCGATTGTGAGGAGTGATCTGCACAACGCACTCACAATTGCGCGACACTCCAGGGACTGGAAGGGGCCAATTGCGCACCTTTTCATTTTTGGCTAGAAGCCAAAAATGGTGAGTGATTGCGCATTGCTCCCGGGCCCCGCACACACTTACCTGGCGTGCAGAGCCTCCAGAGCTGTGGCAGTTGCGCTTCCTGCCCCAGCGCAGCCTGGTAAACTCCCAGGCTGCACTGCAGAAGGAAGAGGCGGGGCTCTCGTGCAAGCAGGCACCTCGTGCAGAGCTGAAGGACCCCGGACGCGAGAGCCTCTCGACGCGATCCCCACACCCCAGTGCCACAAGAAGGTGAGGTGCGGAAAGGGCCATAGATGTATAAATACTTTGCTTGAGCCCTGGTTCTCTTTGGAACTCATAAGCAAGGCTATATGTGATGTGCATACGCTCCAAGTGGCCTGATCTAGCAGAGACAGTCTCAGTTAATGCTTTGTTTTCTCACTCCTTTAGCTACTTTTAAAAGGTCCCAGTCTCTTTCTCATCCTCCCACTGTCCCCTTTATCCTCAGTTTACTTCAGTTTGTTCAAAATGCAAAAGCTGTTTCAATTCAATTTCGCAGAGGGGAGAGGAGAGGTAGGAATGGAGTTTTGCCCTTCTGAATAGATTTGGGAAAAAGCAAACTGTTGTATGCTATCCTAAGTGTTGCGTTCTTCCTTGGTCATTGTCACCATACTCCGATGTTGCTTGGCCATACATGTCCAGTTTTGATCTATGTAGCATTGCAGGGTGTGGAGGTGAAAGTTCTGTGTGACTTTAGCAAGAAACAACTTCAAACACCTTCAGAGAGTTCTAAAGGAACCTGACCCTCTGTCAGCATCACCTCTTTGCCCACTTACTCATTCACCCTTTGGGATTGCCTGGGATCTTATTGCTTTTGGAGCAGCAGAGGAAATTGCAGGGAATATTCTTAGAGGTCAGCTGCTATTAAAGGGAAAATGACTGAGCAGCTAGGAGGGCATCCAAAGCAGTCTTCAAAAAGTGTTGGAAAGGGTGGCTGCACAGGTGGTTGTAACAGCTTTTGGAAGCAGTAGCTACTAAAGTCACCTGGATGCTTCTCTTGGCTGCTTTTTACTGTTGACAAAACCCTCCACCCTGCCCATTGGCTTTTCCTTCTGGAAAAAGTTAAGGTGTCAAGTGCCCAGATCTTACTTCTCTTCTTTTTAGAAAGATTCAATCAGATGCGGAGGGACTGCCAGTGTAACAACCAATCAGCAATTCCATCAAGGCTGGTAATGATGTTGTGTGGAAGCACAACCAGCCAACCGCTGCCATCCTGTTCCCATAGCAGGACAGCCCCATTGTGTGGAAATGGCCTAAGACTGGCTGCACTTTTAAAACTTTCCATCCCAAGTATGAAGAAGTTTGTGATAAATTTTCTAAATACAACTGAAATGAATTTCTTCCTTTGCACTGACTATATCCAACCACTGTACTCTTTTCCATGCTTGGAGTAGTCATGTTTTACCTTTCTGTCAAAGAGAAGTTAAAGAGAGATGGCAAACTGAATTTAGCACTAATATGGTTGAACATACAGGGACTCAAAACCAGATTTTTTTAAAAGAGTTTCCTTAAGAAAGATTATGAACTAATCAATCAGTTTCAGGCTGTTATCACACAACGGTGCCATCCCAGCATGGGGACGTGTTGCTGCTGGTCCACAACACATGCCACTACATGATGTCATTGTAGTTTTACTGCTGTTGTGTTCCCAGCCATTGCAATTCGTTGTATAATAGTACCAGAAAAAATCCAGTAATGGTCTCCCTTCCCACAGTGATCCTGTCAGCTGTGGTCATGAGGGAAGGGCAGAAGCTCTATTAAGTGCTTCCTTCTACAATAGAGCCCAGGAAGAGTCCTGCTGCACTGCTGAAGGAAGGAATGTGTCCCAAATGCTACTGGTTTACCAGCAGCTGACCGGTGTGGTAGAGAGTCTTCAGGTCCCAATCCCATCCCAGCAGTGGCATTGATGGCATTGTGATAGGACAATGCGGGATTGTGGCATAATGCAGTAAGGGCCTCAGTTTCTCTGTCATTAAAATTGTTTAAATCTCAACTTCTCTCCATTTCTGAATAGGAACAAAATTTTGCATTGTTATGAATTCTTATCAAAAAAGGGACTGAAACAAAATTCTCACCAGTCCCTATGTTAGTCTACAATCTGAGCAATCCAAAGCACACATACAGGACCTCTGGTTGACAGCTCCCATACCCAGTCTGCTACTTAGTTGTTCCCCTTTCCATCTCTGAGGCTTACAGCTGAATCAAGGAATACTTTCTGGCTTTCTGCTGTAGTTGCTCTTCTGAACTGTGCTGATCCTACCAAGACTACATTTGGACTAGTTACGATCAGCACAGAACCCATCTGAGTTGCAGGTGGCAGGTGCAATACATCAGCACACCTGACATGCATGAAAAACAACAGCAACAACTCTTTAGTCTGCAGCAATGGGGACTGTGTAGACCTTGACTGGTCGCCCAAGGTCAGTGCCAGAGTTCGGAAGTTAGCCCAGAAGCAATATTCTGGTCTCTATTTTCTTCCTCTTTTTCTCTTTCCTACCTGTTAATGACATCTACATTTGATCACTCTTCGTCTACTCTGCTCTTTTCTAGTTCTATGCTGTCAATCCCAAATAACAAGCAGGGCAGCCTCTGTCTCAAAAAAGAAAAGAAAAAGAAAACAGGACTATTAATAAAACATCACAAATATTAAACAGAACTGGGAGATTAAAGGAGGTTATAGATTCTGATTCCCTTCAGTACAGCTAAAAGAAAGGGGAAAGAAGAGACATTTGCATCTTTGGAGAGAATGAAGAATGGGATGGGGAGAGGGAAGCTATGGAAACAACTTTTTGGAAGTCCATTTCAGGAGGAAAAACAGAAATGCTGCTTAGTAAAGACACAAATGTGAAGAGAAGTCAAAGTGTCTTTGTCAAATCTGGCATATGCCCTGGAGCAGATAGGGATGTACGTCCCAATAACAGATTCTTCTTTTTCCTATCAGAAGATGTGGGAAAGCTTCTGACAACAGTGAAGCAGTAATAATAAGAAGAATTGAATCACCTATCTTTGGGTGCATATGTGAGGTATATAGGCCATATTGTCCAAACCTCACCTCATCAATTGAGGAAATTTGGAGGTGGGACAACTTTATCCAATGACTGTCCAGCAGATTACCAGGTGAAATGGGACATCTGTTCCTTTATTAGTTGTGTAGAAAAGGGAATTCCAGCAGGTGTGATTTGTCACACCAACACCACATCCTGAATTACATTTGGGAACTGTCCTGTCCTATCTTTTGAAGACCTCTAGTGAGGTTGTTTCTATCTAGTCTAAAGGACCGGTTCCAGTCTCAACATTGGTTGTAGTATTAAAACATTTCTCTCAATATTCAGCTGAACTTTCCATCCTATGACTGAAACCCTTTAAACTTTGTCCTGAGTTTTGGGGGCAGCAGGTAATTTGTCTTTGCCAACTATATTTATGCCCAACGGTGAACCCCATGAGATAATGCTGCCTTTGGGCACCAGAAGGTGACAGATTTCACACCGTGCCCTCCTCTCCCCCACCAAAAAAAGAAAAAGAAAAAGCTCATTGTGCACATACACTTCAAAAGCACAGCTTTCATTTTAAGTTTCTTCATATGAAAACATCTCTTAAAAGGGAGTCTGGTGTACAAAACAGTAGTATTTGAGAGTTTTATCCTAATGTTCAGTAAGCATCTATTGAGGATATTTCTTTCCCCTATAACTTTAATTAGTTAATATTTATTAAACCACTTTGCACATCTATAGCATCTTTATCATGACAATAGATAACTGTCAGGTGGATGCTGACATGAATTTCTTTCATTTTAGAGATCTGCTCTGCTTTTGGCTTCCATTGTTGGTTTCATACTACTGGTGCTTAGTTTGTATTCCTGAGTTCCATCACCGCGTGAGAGCTGAGAATGAGTCCCATGGGACTATTCTGTTAAAATAAAACAACCTGAAAATGTTATATCACCGGGGAGGAGGAGAAACCCTTGTGACTTTGCAAGTGATCAAACAGAAGACCCCCCCCCCAAAAGCTAAGATAATGTATTGAGAAAAAATGCACTTCGTTCATTTCCCTGACAAGTATAATTTAGTTTTAATTATTTATGACACTTCATAGCCTGCTAGTAAATGCGCTGTAGTATATTTTGTAAAACTAATGAAGTCTTAGTAATATGAGACCTAAATAAAGACCTCTGGTGAGCAGCAGGAAGAGACGGGATTTATTTTCCTTTTTGATGGTATGCAATAGAAAAACATTAAGCAAATCTTTTATTCTATCCCAGACAGTGGCCAAGGATAAGTAGAACTGTTTTTCAAATGAGGTTGCGGTAGCATGTCCTGAGAATGTGAAGTATGAGCCAAGAATCTTGCCTTGGCCGGGCACTGGGTGGCTTCGGGCCTGCTAGACCTTTTCAAATTGCCTGTTCCTCCACTCCCTTGGGCTGCATCTGCAATTTGAAAACTTCATAGAATGATTTGGTTTTTCTTACAAGGCTATTACGAAGAATGGGGGATGGGAAATAAAAGGGAAAAAACACACACATTCTTGTTGCTTCTGTGGCAGGAACTTTTGAGGAATCATGACCTGCTTGGTGAGGTTTCTTCTATGTGCCTTCAAGATGCCTGTCAACTTATGGTTACCCCATGAATTTCATAGGGTTTTCTTAGGCAAAGAATACTTACAAATGGTTTTGCTAGTTCCTTCCTCTGATATATATCCTACAGTACCTGGTATTTGTTGGTGGTCTCTCATCCAAGTACTAACCAAAACTGACCCTCTGTGACTCCTAAGTTCAGGTAGGATCTGATGTTTTTAGTTTATTGAGGTTTCTTACAGCATCACAAATGTGAAATCCATGGAGGATAAGTATTTTTCCCCCAAGTATTGTTTATATCTCTAGTGCTCATAAACCGCATTGCACAGTTTTTGAAATTGCTTTCACAGCGGGAGCCTATCACTTTCTTAAAGAATGAAATTAGCAAAGAATTACACCCATATATTTCTTTCTGAGAATTATTGCTGTGGTGGTCCTTCAAGTTGTTTCTGACTTATGGTGACCCTAAGGTGAACTTATCACAGGATTTTCTAGGGGCTGATTGCTTGTGATGTGCCCAAAGTCACACAGTAAGTTTCCATGGCTGAGTGGGGAATCAAACTCTGGTCTCCAGGGTCATAATACAACACATAAACTGCTATACCACACTGGCTCTCTCTGAGAATTAGGCCTAGAGAAAAAGGATACATGAATCATAGTGAGAGCAGGGAGGAGAGCAAAGGCCTCACTGAGGTGTTCCCAAGTAGTCATCAAAACCTGGAGCCAGCACAGGTCAAAGGTCCATGCCCTCCAACTTTTCAGCAGATGAAAACAAGGATGTATGTGACCAAGCAATGTCAGAATGTGATCAGGATGGCTGAGTTAACCGAGTACAAATTATTTTTGCACTTTGAACTCAGTTTGCAGCAACTGAAGTAAGCTGTGGATGAAGGGGGGAAATAGAAGGAGGAAAGAGCAACTGGGACACTGGAGAACTTGCTGCAAAAGTGGGAGGACAGAAGATTAACTGGCAACAACAGTTTGCTTTTGCCAGGGCCTACTGGGAAGGGCAAGACTTTGCACCCTCTTCTTCTCTTCTACCCCCACTGAATGCAAACTACTTTTCCCCTTTGAACTCTGTTGGCAGCAACTGATGCAAGATGAAGGGGAAAGGGGAAAGTAAGAGAGAAAAGCTGGGACATTAGAAAAGCAGCTTAGAAAGTAGGATGAAAAAGGATTAATTAGAACAGTCCTTGCTAAACCGTGGCCCTTTCCGCAATGCACGTTTTTTCGGTGCTTGGGTGTGGGGATCGCATGAAAAGTCTCCAGGAAGAGGCTCTTATGTCCCTGCTGCTTCAGCTCCGCACAAGCTGCCTGCTCCCGAGCAGGCAGCGTGAGAGCCCCGCCTCTTCCTTCCTTCCGCAGTGTGGGAGTTTCCCAGCTGCGCTGGGGCAGGAAAAGCAATCGCCATGGCTCTGGAGGCTCCGCACGCATGGCAAATGCACGCGGGGCCCGGGAGCAATGCACAATCATGCATCAGTTTCGGCTGAAAGCCAAAAATGAAAAAGTGCGCTAGCGGCGCCTGCCCTAGCCTGGAGTGTCGCACGATTGTGAATGTGTCGTGCAGATCTTTCCTCACAATCATGCAACGTTCAAGGGGCCCTTTCACGTGGCAAATGCCATGCAAAAAGGGCCCAGGTATGGAGGTCTTGTTTCTCCACATCCTTTCTGTGAGCACTCCAGCTATCACTACTTCACCACCATTACAGGATCAATTTTGTGATCTTCCTCCAAGAAAATGAGAGATTTCCCACAGTGTAGGTAAGTTTTAAGGGCAGATTAAATTTCCGGATTTCAGCAAAGGATTTGCTTGGCAGCCAACCTCAGCATCCAGGTGATATTGCCCTCTCCTGCCCTCCTCATGGCTGTGAGGGTTCTATTGTGTGAAGCTGCTCCCGATCGGTGAGAAGTATCATGCAGCAGCCTAAATTTAAATGTTAGAAATCTTTTGTTCATTACCAGTGGCATTCCTTCTCCCTCTCTCCCCCTCCCTCATCCCCCTCCCATTTGTCACTCGGAGCAGCGCTGTGACTCTTTTAATATCAAACAAATAATAAGCTCCCTCTAAAGTGATTTTTCTGACAAGGAGCTCAATATATTAAACTTTATCTATATTTTAATAGCCAATTTCACACCAAACTGCCTTCTTAATAATGTATTTACCACCTGGGGATATTATTCCAACCCATCTGGAAAGAACTGGAAATTAACTGTCCCTAAACTGAGTCAGTGTGCACTTTAGATGCAGCAGAGATAACGGCAGCTTCTCTCCTTGGGGGGAAGTATTAGGAGGGAGGAGGGAGGATGATGCCCAGCAAGGTGCATTGAGTGAAATGTCAGTTGCAAAAGGCAGTTGCTGGTGGGGAAATGCAATGTTCTTTTTTTCTTAGCCCTTCAAAACCCAGTCCCAGGCTTGTTCTTTGACCTTCAGTGTAGCAGCAAAGGACCTGGGGACCTTCCACACTAAAGATTTACAGCACTATCATTTCACATTACCTGTCATAGCTGAATCCGATGGAATCCTGGGGTATGGTGAGGCATTAGAGTTCTCTATAAGAATTCTAAATACCCCTCCCTAAACTACAAATCTAAGCTTTCCATAGGATAGAACCATGGCAGTTAAAGTGGAATCAGAGCACTATAATTGTAGAATGGAGGGCGGACAAAGCCTCAGTCAGTCTCCTTTCCATGTTATAAGCTAGTTTGTTTACAATATATCAAGGACCAATTGGCTATTAGGGCAGTGGCAGCTGGTGCTGGTTTTCATGTCAATAAGAGGTGGTCAATCCGTTCTAGGCTGCAGTCCACTTTTTAAGGGAGCTATCCAAAGGTCCTAGACTCTAACCTCAAAATAGGTTCTACACCTGGGCTACCTCCCTGACAGTTTGCTCTAAAACTCAGAGCAGATTCACTGCCCCAATGACATAAGGCAGTAGTTTCAAATGCCAAAGATCCAGGGCAAAGAGATTCAGGGCATGGGGGGGGGGGTCAAGGTTCTTGGCAAACTTTAAAAGTCTGTGATATATTCAGGATTGCACCAGGTTTCTTACTGCTGATTGAGCTCTCCAGCCCGCTTCCCACTATTTCATTTCTGATGAGGGTGGGAAGCTCATGGATAGGGCGACTGAACATTGTAGAAGTAGAACAATTGAATCCCCTCTTAGATGACAACTCACTTGATTCCTCCTATTAAAAGAACTGGTATAGAATGACACAGCAAGGTATGGCACCCAAGGCAGAAGATGTTTTTGAAAAATTACTTTTAGCTATCAAATCTGTAGCCCACAGTTCATCCCATGCAGTCTTGGGGATGGGTACAGCAATCAGATAGCAACAAGCAGAATTTAAAAAACAAAACCCACAGAAGCACGCATTATGACAGTGAAAGAAGCAATACTCATAGTTTGCTGAAGTACATAGAGGCTGAGCCAGTCAGAAAGCTTTTTTGTAGGTATGTGGAAGGATCATTGAATAACTAGGGTGCTGCTACCAAGCAGGTACTCTAATGATCTGTAAATCTTTCTCTATGATGGCCTTCTTAGAAGGGCCTCCCAGCTCAGCTCAAAGGGTCACCCGGGCTGTAAACAGGGAGGAGTGCCTCCAGGTGCACAAGTCCACAGAGGTTTGTGCCTTTGCATGTTACTACTACAATTTGAAATAATTCATCAGAGACACCCTGTAATAGATTGATCCTCTGTTCTTAAGGGCAGAGTTATGGTGCAACCAATTTAGTATAGGTAACAGTAATCAAACTGAGAAGCATATTACCATATGTATGTAGACCTCATCCATAACTGTTTTCTAAGTTTTTCTAACTGTTTTCTAAGCTTTGGGATTTTACTTTCCAAAAGGTTTAATCCCTTAAGAAGATTTTCTCACTTGAGAGACCACTTTCACCCACCTCTTTAAATGCTCAGGAAGTGAGGTTCTATAAGAGAGAGACAGTAACAGGGCCAGTCCAGGTCATTCATGTGCAGTCTAGAAGGTTCCTTGGAAAGAAGAGGCATTGTAGCAAGATCTTAACCAGTCTAAAATCAACTGCAAGAAACCAACAGTCATGATAGATAAATCCAAAGGGAGAAGATGATGACATATACAACATAAAGCCAGTCTACAGAGGCAAGGAGTCAAAGCAATACACCAGTTTGACCAACACTTGTCTGAAACAAGAACTCCCCCTAGTTGCTAGCAGATTTCTAGCTGCTTCACCTTGACACACCAGGTAACCAATTGTTCAGTGTTTCCTATTCAAGCTGTTGCAAGATGCTGGTTCTTTCTGTTCTTCTGTTTGTCTTGTTGTCATTCTGCAAATGAAGGTGACCTCTCTTTGGCATCTGTTTCCTCTGACTGAAGCAGAGGCTTCTCTTGCAAAGAGACTCTCCACCAGCTGTGTCTTCCTGTAGCTGCCCAGGTTCTGGGGAGGGGCCAGAGGCCCAGCCAAGTCTAAATTATTTGAGTCTGAATCCTCACAATGAGTTATGACATGAAAGTAAGCCCTTTACCAAGAAAGTAAAGGGCTGGAGTAATCAGGGCTGGTATTCTACATCAGCTGCTTAGTTAAGTATGCTATGTAACCTCTTTCATCCCACCTCTAGCCTATCAGAAACATCATCTACCAGTGTTCTGACCCCTGGCAGAATGGGTGTCTTCTTCCCCATGCAGCGAATACCCAGTAAAGTGGGTTGAGAGGGAATCTACACTTGTGACAGTAGCATCACAATCATGACTAGGCAGTGACAGTGAATATGGAAAAATTGCCTAGATGTACTTGTCTATTGCTGTTTTGTATTTACATTTCCTCTAATGCAACAATCATATCTCCCTCCCTCCAACCTACTTTACCGGGTATCAGCTACATGGGGAGAAGGACATCCATTCTGCCAGGGATCAGAGTAATGGTTTGGGGCAGGTTTGGGGTAGAGAGGTCAGATCAGGAGAAGTCACTCAGGCCATTTCTGCACTAGACTGTTATAGTGCTATTATTCTACTGCAAACCCCAGGATCCCATACAATGTTGAAAGTGGAATAATAGCACTATAATAGTCTAGTGCAGAAATGGTCCTAGTTAAGTATGCTTAACTAAGTAGCTGACCCATGTCTTTTCATTTCCAGAGGATAGTCTTCTCTCGGAAGGCTTCCTCTATGGGAAAAGTTGTCCAGTCCAAGTCTAATTTGAAGACCTGGAATTATATCAAAAGGGAACAGAAGCAGTGAAATATTCTACTTTCACTTAGTATTTAGAGAAGCAAACTGAACAGGCGCAAGGTCATCTGGTCAGAGTCATTTCCCACTATAGTAAAGCAAGGTATATTGCTATTTAAAGTTAACTAATTATTTCAAAGTTTCCATCTCTCTTTGTAAATTGGCATATGTATACTGAATGCAAATCGGTGCCTACTTTTTTTAAAAAAAAATTCATCAGGCATTGCCTTTTTTAATTTTTAATTATTTTTTTTGGGCAGGATGTAAGTGGTCACTCTATAAAAGGGCCTTTCATTTTGTCTCTTGTGGCATTGTAGAATCATTTATATCTTATCAGTTAATGACTCACTCATACTTACGGATCAAGGGAAGAAGACTGGCCTGTGACATGTTTTGACCCGATTTCATTCCATCATGCAAAGCAGCTGGGAGTGTATGAAGAGAGAGTGGTGTAAAAGAAAGAGTTATTAAACTTCTAGGTGGGTATGTTTCTCTCTAACGTGGAATTGCCTCCCACAGGCAATTACATTTCCAAGCAATGGGGGAACACACTTGAAGCAAATCACCGTGTCTCCCTCTTCCTTGACTTCCTGCCTTTGAAGAGCCTTCTCCAAGCTAAATTTGCTAGATCCCCACGGGAGTCTACACAGTTTTATGTCTTTCTTCCTGTATTAATCTGATAATGCTTTATCTCATCTGAAGTGCACTTTCTAATTTAATCTCTCTTGTCTCAGTCTATTATAATCTGAATCCACATAAGAATCTAACCCACTCTGCCTCCACTTATATCAGCGAGATTATTTTATACAAGTGGGACCTGCAACACAATGTTGCAGAGTACGCTGCTCCTCTTCGTGTTCTAAAGAGCCAGCCCTGCTGTCTTCCAGGCGACTCCGTTCCATCCCTGGTTCCTCTCTTCAGTTTAATTCCTTTCCTCCGATAACAAGAGCAGATCCTTACCGCACAGCTATAGCAACTTGATACCACTTTAACTGTTATACCACTTAATGACATCTTGATACTCCTGTAACTTCCCTATGGAATCCTGAGATCTGCAGTTTGGCCAGGTATTTTGAATCCTCTGGTAAACCTACACTACAGCACTAGAGCTCTCCAACAGACAACTCTAGCGAAACTAGAAAACACAGGATTCTGTAGGACAGAGCCATGACAATTATGGATATCTACTTGTCATACGGTACAGAATGGATACAATCCAAGTTAACATTCTGTGGCTACCAAGGATGCTCAATCATTTTGTATGTATGTGTGCATGTTTTCTTCATGTTACTTCTTTATGTTCTTAACTCCTAAAGATTTTTCCACACAGAATATAGTCTGACATTTAGTGTGGTGTAGCAGTTTGAATGTTGGACTACAGCTCTGAAGACCAGGGTTTGAATCCCTGCTCAGTTATGGAAACCCTCTGGGTGACCTTGAACAAGTCACACACTCTCAGCCTCAAGAGGAAGGCAAAGGCAAACTCATTCTGAGCAAATCCTGCCAAGAAAACCCCATGATAAGTTAGCCCTAGGCTGCCATTAGTTGGAAACAACTTGAAGGCACGCAGCAACAACAACAACCCATCATTCAATGGGAGAGTGCATGTTTTACATGCCGAATGTGTAAATTTCAACCTCTGGCATCTCCATTTGAGAAGAATCAGGTAGAATGTAATGTGGGAAATCTTTCCCTGAGATGCTGGATATCTGCTTGAAATAGACAATGCTTCTCTAAATGGTCAAGTAGCTCCCAGTGAACTCACTGATGATGCAGTCCCTGGCAGGCAGGAAAACCAAGAAGTTCATCCTTTCTCCAAGACAAAGCTGTGGCCTTTGACTTGGATTGGTGGTTTGCAAGTTGTATAGGTGACATCTACCCTTTCTGCCAGACCAGAAAGCCAGCAGTCTTATAGTGGGAAAGGAGAGAGACAACTCACCTTTCCCCTGTTCTCTGGCCAGAGTCCAATCTTCCAGAGTGAAGGCTGTGCTGTTTGTGAAGCTTGCCAACAAACCCCCTCCCCTTTCCTGGTGTAGGAATTTGTCTCCTTTGTGTCTGAAGAAAGGAGAGAGTGATAACTATCTCAACAGAACCTGGGGAGTCAAAGTCCCCAATTAATCAGCTAAGCAAGGAGAGTAAGTGTGACAGCTAGGTCAAAGAGGAGAGGTGTAGAAAGCCTGCTTCCATCTTGCAGTGGGAGGCTATGAATGCTGACAGTTACCTGGGGACCCGGAGATACCAGAATCCCTAACTTAATCAAAGAGATAACAGGAAATACTATAGCTGAGGAATGCCGAACAATAGGAGCTAACCCCGGTGGGTCCTGGTGCTGTGGTGGAGATAATAAACTATATAAAAATCTGTCACAGTGTGATAAGTGATGAATTAGAATCAATTATGCCTTTAAAATAATAGATGTTCCCCTGGTGGTACCCGTCCTGAAGTGCAATGGCGCCTGATCAGACCTGGCTGCATTGACAGAGGAGTTGCTTGCATCAAAATGGAGCGTGGACCAGGGAGGGCTACGCAGACAGGTTCACAAAGAGCAGGGAGATGGGCTGCTATGAGAAGAGGAGGAAGCCCTAATGAAAACTGGAGAATGATCAGTTCATATCACCTTTCATTCCAGTTACACACACACACACTACTAGCGTATATACCCGACATTGCGCAGGATTTTATTTTCTCATAGGTAATACTTGTTAGAAAGATTTGAGATCCTGTGTGTCTAATTCCCCAAACTTCCAGTATCTATAACTGTGCTGTTTTATGATATAATGTCACAAAATGCTATAATTGTTTAGAAATTATGCATTTAAGGGGGGAAATGATATAGGTGTGAATTAGAAATAATAAATTAGAAATAAAGTAGAAGCTGGGGGCTTAGGTCAGAGGAATGGAGAAAGATTTAAGAAGGGCAAAAAGGTCACGAGAGCCAATGTATCACGTAGCTAGGATGTTGTTTGTGTGTCACCTAGCCGGTGTGTTGTTTGTTTATTGACTGGCAGCGGTAATTGTAGATTGTAGATAAGCTGCAACATAACTTTTCCCCATTTTCCCCAATCCAATCTGTATTTGGAGTTATTAACATACAGAGGTTGGGTTCCTGAGGGAATACACTGCCCTCCTCCTTGCTGCCAGGTCTCATCTCCATAGCAACTGGCCAGGCCCAAGAGCTCACTAGCTGAGAATTCTAAAGCACCCCCCCAAACTTCAAACCCCAGGATTCCATAGAATCTTCTTAGGCAGCCAATCATATGAGGTCTTCACCTGACACAGCCAATCGTATGAGGTCAAGTCTTCGCCTGACACAAACATACAAACTTTGACTTTTATATATTAGTTTTTTATGGATATGGATCCAAAACCATGGAAAAATAAGTTGCCTAGGTGCCTAAATTAATTTGAACACTAGATTTATTGAGGCAATTTAGTAGGAGGAACAGAATTGTCATGTCAAATGTGCTTTGGAAAACTGAATTCCTTACAGTATCATCTTTATCAATATCACCACTTATTTATATAGCACCATCACTGAATATGGCACCATACAAGCAAAAGACCAGCCAAAAAATCCTAGTTCCTTACCCTCAGGTTTACAATCAAATTAAGACATGACACAAAAGGAAAAGACAGTGTGCAAGCAGATTAAATCTAGCATATACTGCTTCTTCAAGTAGGTAGCATCTGCCCACTAGAAAGGCCAGCCCTATCATTTGGCAGGGTAGGAGATCAGACTGAGGTGACAGATAACGGGTGCTTTGGAGAGAGGAGGAGTTGCAGAATGTGGGCTTCCTTTGAAGATCAGAGCTATCTAATATAGCTTGGATCTCTCCAGCCATGCTTCTACCCCTAGGCAAAGAAGTGGTTCTACCACCATTGCTGGGATGTGATTCAACTGCCAACCCATCCAGTTTTTGTAGTTGAGGGGCAACTACAACTATAACAAACCCCTTCAGGCAGCAGAAAGTCTTTGTCCAACCCTGCACAATAGCTACTGATGGTAGATCCAGAGCTTCTGCTTATTACTTTTTTGGACAACTCCCAGAATCCTCCACCCAGCATGGCCATTGGCTGGCTAATCTTGGGCACTGCAGAAGAAACCTTTTCCAGGGTCTGGATAAAAGTGGCATGGAACTCTAGTGAACATTTTCAAAATGCTGCCCATTACTTCCCCCTTTGCAATTACTTCTTGGTTGGAAATAGTGGCTGAAAAGAACCCACTTAACACACCAGGGGAATTGCTTGTACAGAGGTACTTTACACTACGAATCCTTAAACTAAAGTTTCAGTCATGTATCATCTGAATTTTAGACAATAAAATACCCAAAAATAATCTTTCTTAAGCCATATAATCAGAAAAGGGTTAGAGAGCTGATATTTACATTTCTTTTTTAAAAAATATGATTCTCCTTCTTGTTCTATATGAACTTTTTCTTATTTTCTCACAGTATAGTAATGTGTGTAATCACCACACAGAGAATCAGCTCCTTCCATTCAAATGTGTGTTAGGATCAATGCAGAGATACACATAAAAAGTGTTAGGCCCTTTCCGCATGCGGGAAAGGAACAGCGCAAAAACGGGACTCACCGGACTTCTTCAGTGTCTGGGCGAGTCCATCGGGATGAGGAGCAGTGCAAGCTCATCGCTCCGCACTGCTCCGGCGTCCACCAACCGGAGAAGCTCGCCAGCCTAAAGCCTGCCCCCTGGCAGATCTGCAGGCATGCACTAGTACACGCCTGCAAATCTGCACCGGAATGCTGCGACGGAGTGAGGTTTTTAAAAAACATGCTGCGTGACCAGTTCCGGTTGCTCCGGAGCAGACTGAGGTGCGGAACTGCAAAAGTAGTCCGTCCCAGTCCACTCTACGGAGCAGAAGACCTCCATCAGAGGTTGCTCTGCACCGCTTTAATAGCCCCGTGTGGAAAGGACCTTAGTATCTTATTTGAGTTTCCTTAAAGTTACAGAGATCCTCTTGGCTTCCAGAAGTCAGAATGCAAGGAAGAAAGTCTTGATTGCCAGAACCTGTCCTTATCCATTAAGAACTAATTCATTTCCTGCAAAACTCCCAGCCATTTGGATGATACTTGTCTGCTGCTGAGCGGTACAGTATGTGCCTTGAGGTTGCAGGCATTTAACCTCTAGAAACCCTGCTGGAACTGAATGAACTAAGTGGGGCTGGAGGATTGCATCTGTAGGGCACTGAGCAAAAGCCCTTGAAAAATCAGGCTCCTAAGTGCTGGTGTTGCTTTTGAAAATTGGATCAAGATTCTTGAATTGCTTGGGGCGGGGGAAGATTACCACCTCCAGCACTGCATTGGGAACTGGCATGCTACAATGTAGTCAGCACCCACTAGTTGCTGATAATAAAAACAGTGGGGAGCTGAGCACTTTCTAAGCCTAGCCATTAGTTGTTCTTTGCATCACTTCGCTGCAGGAAATGGAAACTAAAAATAGTACACCCAAACTTTCTTTGGTGTGTTTGTGTGTGCGTGTGTGTGTGTGTGAGAGAGAGTCTTAAAGCAGTAAATATCTGGGAGGGGGGATGCTCAGATTCTATGGTAACGGAGCTGTATAAAGCAATAGATGGAGCTAGCACCAATTTTGTTACAGATAATGATGATTCTCCCCTCTAAAGAGGGCACTCTATAGTAAATTACCAGTAAGTCCATTAGGGTAATGCATATGAAATAGATGTGCAGGGAGGATAGAGGAGACAAGCTTAAATACCCCTCTACACACTTACTTTTTTTTAGTTTGCTTGTTGGCTTGCTTCTTACACAGCTTCCTTAGGAATCCACCTTGACGGTTTATCAGGATCTCTTGAGAATGCTGAGCAACTCTAATGCTTTCTATCAAGGTTTCATCTGGCCCTGCGCTGGGCCCTGAAGCTTAGAGCTGAATGCCTCTGAGGTTGTGCAAAGTTCCTTTGTGAAGGACCTTGAGCTTGTGTGGGATTCCTTTCTGGAGGCAATGCTTCCTTACCTGTCCGTGGAATCTTTTCTCCTACATCTCACCATCTACCTACCAGCCCAAAACTGCATGGTTTCTCTGCCTGGGGACTGGTGTGAGTGGAGATGGCAGCTGTGGATGAGAGAATTGATTGGCTCATGAGCATGGATGGCAAAATCTTTCTTCTTCATTCCAAACATTTTTTTAAACCTCAATTTATTTCCATCCCAAATTATAAAGCAATTTTAATTATTGGGTAAATGCTTCAAAAATGAATCAGAAGAAAATCCTCCCAGTTGCACCAACCCAGTTCAATGTCTAGAGCTGTCCTCATCTTGGAGAGGGAATCAAGGTGTTGAAAGAGTAGAAGTCTTCCAGGAAAAAAGAGAGAGATTGTAACCCTACTTCAGCACTAGCCTACAGTACTTGATGTTCACTGGTGGTTTCCCATTCATATACTAACCAGGGCTGATCCTGCTTAGCTGCTAAGATCAAACAAGTAAGGCTAGTGGCTTAATGAAGGTAATTACTGGATGGAGACATCTTCTAAGATTAGACAGGATGCCTTTAGATATTTAGGCTTGCCCTTGTGTTGTTATTGTTGTTGTTGTCAAGTCATATCTGACTTATGATGACTCTAAGGTGAACCTATCCTGGGATTGTCTGAGACTGAGAATGTGTGACTCACTCAAGGTCACCCAGTAATTTTCCATGGGTGAGTGGGGTATCAAACCTTGGTCTCCAGGGTCATAGTCCAATGGCCTTAAAATATATATATCATTTCTCCCTCATCAAATTCTGGCTAGTTGACAAATCAGGAACTGTAGCTGAATGAAAACTATCCATTTGCTTGAGGCTTTATCCTAAACCCTAAGTGGAAGCTAAAAACCTCCCATCCCCGCACTTTCTTGGAGGGAGTAGTCAAAGATGACTGCTGTTAAGCAGATTGTTAGTTAAAGATGCTAAGACATTTGTGGCAGAATCAGGAGAGGAGAAGGCATGGAATAGGGTCACTGGGCACTATTTGACTGGTAATTTGCTCTGTATCCCAACTCTTAGCTTTGCCCAGCTGGTTGCAGCCCATTAACTGAGCATCTCTGGATATTGTCTGCAAGGTGCCCCCTTACATTCTTGGGATCAGGTCTTCCATGTCTGCTATTTGTAAATTTCAAGCAGTGCGGTAGTCTGCTGGAAGGAAGGAATGATTAACCACTGGTAATTCATCTTCTGTCCCTCTCTGCCCTTGATCTTCATGAATTCTGGAATCAGAATCTGTTCTATCCAGAGTTTCTTTTGTAAATTTTCATCATCCAGCTTCTCGGGGCTCAACCTTGTCAGCGTGATAACTGGACACTGATCCTCTCAGGTTGTGGAAATCACTATAGTGTGTCTTAACAATCTTTCTTTCTTTCTTTTTTTTTACCTAACAGAAAGTGAATTACAGCTCTCTCCTAATCCAGACATGCAATACTAGCGAGCCATTAATCCCTGTTACCAATCACTCATCCTCCTGCCATTTAAATCCGATCCTTTAGTCTCACCAGTTATGCCAAAGATAGATTAATGCATTTTAAGAAGGGGGCGAAACCATCAAGATCTGTCAATGCTGCTTTTCTGGAATGTCCATTTATTTCAGCAAGTCCTGCCCATAAAGAACTTGGGAAAAATCTATTCTATTCTCTGGCTCTAACCTTTCCCTCCATTCCCTACCGAAACACTTCCCTGTGTTAGGTATGCATTGGGATGAATGCTAATAAAATCCAAGCAGTGGCTCACCAGCCAGAGGGGCACCCTGGGAATTCCTTGCCTGAATCTTATTTACATTTCAGCTAACAATAGCTCCTGAGCTCAACTATAAATAATTTCTCGGGAAGAGTTGTCTAATTAAACGTGTAGCGGCAAGGAAAGTACTTTAAGTAAGGCTGGTGTCCTAATGAAGGTAATCACTGGATGGGGACAGTTTAGAAACGGACTCGGAGTTTCCCCTCGGAGGCAGAGATATGGAAGGGAAAGTCTACTTGGGAAACATTTCCAATCAATATTTAATTGTGCGGCATATTAAAGTCATTAGTGTGCTTTTAACAACCAGAAAAAAAAAGAAAGAGAGAGAGATTTGGGAGTGGGGTGGAGAAGGGAAAGGGAGGGGTTGGGTGAATCTTAAATTTAAGCAGCCTTTGATAGGAATGGAATCTAAGTACAGAGTGGTTGCTGACTGGTTTCTGATCAAACTTCACAACTAGACTCCTCTTGTTATACATGTAGAGATGAGGAATGAGCAGAAGGTAGATCAGGATTTGCCTTGTAGATCTCTGGGTGATATGCAGTAGATTGGCAAGAATTTCTGATCAGCAACTGTTCAGTAGCGCCACACACACACACTAAAAAACCCTGCACTTCAGACTTAAAGCTGTTGGAAATCTCAGCATTCTCTCTCCCCCACTCCATCTTGTTGTTAGAACAGATGGGCAATAGCCAGATAGGGCCTCCCTTTCTGTTGCATGCCAGATCTTCTCCATTTGCCTTTCTCTGTCTTTTATTGCATGATCATAAATACCTTTGGTGCTCAGATCATGTGACCCAGGACAGTTGCTTGGGTCATTGGTCTTATAAAAGTTAAGACCCCCCCCTCTGTTCTCAATGGCTGCTTTCCCTGAACTCTTCGCATGCTCCGAGTTTGAGTCCCATCAAGGAGGATGGTGAGTTAAACTGAAGGCTCTCCTATTCACTAGATTAGACAGGTAGCAGGCTCTCTCAATACAGATGTAAATGAAGAGTCATTAGTAAAGTATTTAGTCTTTTATTCAAAGCTACCTGCGTCTGTGTTTATTCCAAGTACCAGTGTGAAGCCACAAGTCGTTAGATAAAAACTTCTAACCGCTTCCCTGTGTGACTCTGCTAAATGAAGGCTGGATTCCTGACAGTTTCAGTCTCATTTTCCCCACATATTTGGGTTATGGGCCCAGAAGAGAAGTTCTTTGTTTGATGACCATGTGGCACCCGGCCGGCAGAGACTCACCCTTGAACAATGGCTTCTAATCCATTGCTTACTATTGAAAAGTTAACTGGTAGCAATTACCAAAATTGGTCTTGGAATATGCAAATGCAGTTAATTACAATGGGACTGTTTAAGGTTGTGAAAGGACAGCGGCCCACAGAAGATAGGGCAAAGCAGAAATTTGATGAAGATGATGAGAAAGCAACTGCTTATATTTGCTTAGCCATTGATCCAAGCATTGTTTATCACGTCAGAGACTTGAAAAGTGCTAAAGAAATATGGGAAAAACTGAAGAGATTATTTGAATCTCCCAGTATTGCAAAGCAAAGTGGTATTATAATCAGACTTACAAGAATGAAATTGTTAAATCATAGATTTTTGAATGAACATATTAACACTTTCATGACTATGCTATCTGAATTGCAAAGTTCTGGAGAAAATCTTTCAGAATCTGTGAGATTGGGAATGTTTCTAGGAAGCTTGCCTGAATTTTTTGAGCCCATAATTGATGCTCTACAAATTAAGGGAGATATAAATTTGGAAACTGCTATTGCTGAAGTTATAGAATATCAAAATAGGAAAAATTTGAGGAATTTTAAACCTGAGGCAAGAGCTGCTGAAAAAGAGCTCGCTGAACTTGCTGAGGAGAATTTGCATATCAAAGAGTCTTCTTCACGAAAAACAAATGGCCACCAAATTAACAAATCAAAGCCTAAGGGGCAGCCTCAGCTAAATAAACTGAATAATAAAAGTGGTTTCAACTTTAAGAAGAAATCTTCTGCAAATTTTAATGTTGGTCTAATTAATGAACAATTGCTCAAGCCTATGCAAAATCAAAAAAGAAAATATAATTGTAATTGACAGCGGTGCTACTAGTCATTACTTTGATCGGAGAGAAATTTTTGGGATTTTGATGCAAGCATAAATTTTCCCATTTATTTAGCAAATGGCCAATCAGTGCTTGCAAAAGGGAAAGGGACAGTTCTTTTGCAAACAAAACTTGGCACCAACAGGATAGAGACTTTAAGAATTCATGATGCTTATTTTGTCCCAGATTTAAAGGTGTCTCTTTATAGTGTCAGAACAACTACAGCGAGAGGAAACAGAGTTATTTTCAAAAGGAAACTTGTTTTGGTCTTCATGGCAAAACTTTAATTTTTCGAGGAGTCCTAAATGGTGACTGTTACCAAATGCAAATTTTGGATTCATATGCAAATAGTGTGATCCAGTATAATCACAAAGACTGTTTAAATTTATGGCATCGCCGATTTGGGCACAGAAATGTAGAATGCATTAAGAGACTGGCTAATCAAGAGCTTGCTATAGACTTTATTTTTAAAATATGCTCTAACAATGAAAGATGTGAAAAATGCTTAAGGGCGAAAGCTGTCAGAGCATCACATTCGTCAATTGCTGAGAGACAATGCACCAAACCACTGGACCTTTTATATACTGATCTTTGTGGTCCATTCAGCCAAAAGTCTGCAGGTGGAAATTCTTACTTTATGACTATTATTGATGATTTCAGCAGATATACATACAGTTACCTTCTCAAAGAGAAAAGTCAAGCTTTTGAGAAATTCAAGGAATACTTTAATCTTGTCTCTAATAGATTTGGCTACAAACCTAAAAGCCTATGCTCTGACAATGGAAGTGAATTTGTTAATGCAGAGTTTGATGAGTTTTTTAAGGAACATGGAATTGAACATCAAACTACACAAGTTTACACACCAGAACAAAATAGAGTGGCAGAACGAATGAACAGAACTCTCAAAGAGATGGCAGTCACAATGCTTTTAGAGGCTAACATGCCTAAACGCTATTGGTCTGAAGCTATTATGACTGCTATATACTTGTGCAACCGTCTGCCAACCAAATCCAGAGATGCAACTCCATTTCAGTTATGGAATGGAACTAAGCCCAAGTTGAATCATCTCAAAGTTTTTGGAAGTAAGGCATATACCTACATTCCCAAACAGAAAAGAGACAAACTTGACTGTAGAAGTGAAGAGGGCATTTTTGTTGGTTATGCTAGAAATGGTTACAGAATTCTGAATCCAGATGGGTGTACAATAAAAGTAACAAGTGCTGTTTATGTTGATGAAAGATCACAGCCCAAATCTAATCCAAACCAAGATGTCTATCCAGATTTGTTTGCAGTGGAAGGAGACTCCCACCAGCAACCAGAGTATGTGACACACTACCATCCTTCAGATGTCTTGCATCCAGAAGGGGCTACAGATGTGGTGACCCAGCCAGAGGACGCGGAACCGGACGGCGCTCAAGGAGCAGACCCAGGTGTCCAAGTCCAGGTAAGAAGATCTGAACGCAGCAACAGAGGCGTACCACCTGATAGATTGTCTTATCTAGCCACAGAGGAGAACATTCCACAACCCTCTGACTGGCAAAAGATCAAGGGACTACCAAAGTCAGATTCTCAAAAGTGGGTGGAAGCTGCTGTTGAAGAGATGCAATCTTTATATAAAAATAAAACATGGACTTTGTCAGAATTGCCAAAAGGAAAAAGGGCAATTGGCTGTAAATGGGTCTTTACCACAAAGCAAGATGCAGAAGGGGAAATTCAGAGATATAAAGCCAGGTTAATGGCAAAGGGATTTACACAACAATTTGGTGAAGATTACAACGAAATTTTTGCCCCTGTTGCCACACATACAACTGTGAGAACTCTCCTAGCTGTTGCAGCATCTAAGAAAATGCATGTCCAACATCTTGATGTTAAAACAGCTTTTCTTTATGGACAATTGGATGAGGAATTGTACATGGAACAGCCTCCAGGATTCCAAGTTCCTGGGAAAGAGCATCTTGTATGCAAATTGAACAAGAGCATTTATGGCTTAAAACAGGCTGCCAGAGCATGGAGTGAGAAGCTAAGCCAACTTCTTATCAAACAAGGCTTCACTCCAGGCACTGTTGACAAGTGTGTTTACAAAAGATTCAGAAACAATAAATGGACTTATATTGCATGTTATGTTGATGATTTGATCCTGTGCAGTCAAAATAAAGCAGATAGTGAGGAGATAGTCAACAATCTCAAGAAAGAGATAGACATCAAGAATTTGGGAGACATCTCACACTATCTTGGAGTACAAATAGAAAGAAGCAGTGATGGAAGCTTCTATCTTAACCAGAAACAGAAGATAATAGATCTTCTGGACTGCCTTGGACTAAAGGATGCCAATATTGTGGCAACCCCAATGGAAGTGGGTTTCTTAAAGGACACTAAGAAATGTGAACCCTTGAAAAATGGGGACAAGTATAGGACTGCAGTTGGAAAGCTACTGTACATAGCTAATTTCACCAGACCTAATATTGCAAATGCTGTTGGTATCTTATGCAGAATGGTTAACTCTCCTACTGAAAAGGATCTCATTGCAGTGAAAAGAGTTGCCAGATATTTGAAAGGAACTGCAGATTACAAGCTGATGTCACCAGCCTGTGATCAACCACGACTGGTTGCCTATGCGGATGCTGACTGGGCTGCAAACCTAGCAGAGAGAAAATCAACCAGCGGAAACCTGATCTTCTATGGTGGAGGAGCTATAAGTTGGTCAAGTAAGAAACAATCTACAATTGCAGATTCTTCCACAGGTGCTGAGTGTGTTTCTGCAAAAGCAGCATGTGATGAAATAAAGTGGCTGCATAACTTACTTCTGGACTTAGGCATAACAGAGCCCAAGCCAACCATTTTGGTGCAAGATAACCAAAGCTGCATCAAACTTTCTGAAAGTGAGAAGTCACTCAAGAAGAACATTGACATTGGTTTCCATAAGGTGCAATGGAATTGTTCAGCTAGAATACTGCAATACCGAAATGATGCTTGTTGATATTCTTACCAAGCCTCTACCAAGAGACCAGTTCCAGAGACTACGAGAAGGCATGAAGATCCTCGATGTGGGTCCAAGAGAATGAGAAGGGGACTGTTGGAAATCTCAGCATTCTCTCTCCCCCCTCCATCTTGCTGTTAGAACAGATGGGCAATAGCCAGATAGGGCCTCCCTTTCTGTTGCATGCCAGATCTTCTCCATTTGCCTTTCTCTGTCTTTTATTGCATGATCATAAATACCTTTGGTGCTCAGATCATGTGACCCAGGACAGTTGCTTGGGTCATCGGTCTTATAAAAGTTAAGACCCCCCCCTTTGTTCTCAATGGCTGCTTTCCCTGAACTCTTCGCATGCTCCGAGTTTGAGTCCCATCAAGGAGGATGGTGAGTTAAACTGAAGGCTCTCCTATTCACTAGATTAGACAGGTAACATGCTCTCTCAATACAGATGTAAATGAAGAGTCATTAGTAAAGTATTTAGTCTTTTATTCAAAGCTACCTGCGTCTGTGTTTATTCCAAGTACCAGTGTGAAGCCACAAGTCGTTAGATAAAAACTTCTAACCGCTTCCCTGTGTGACTCTGCTAAATGAAGGCTGGATTCCTGACAGTTTCAGTCTCATTTTTCCCACAAAAGCAGATTGCTAAAATGAAGAAACTGAGGGTAACCAGGGATGGATTTTTGTGTGGGAGGGCTGTGAAGTCCCCTCCCCCCGCCAGTGTTGACTCTAAAACAAATTCTTTCAGTGCATAATCTGTTAATGTTAATAATGAAGTTGGTGGATCCTAGGGCTCCTGTAACAACCACAGCAGCAGCAACAACAACCATCCTGAAAGCAACCATTCTTTACTTTGTACTATTATATATATCCTCCTACATGCATTCAGGTACATTGTGTACTTCACCAGAACATCCTTTGCTTTAGACTCTTCAGGTTCTGGGAGGAAAAAAAGAAAAGAAAAGGATCCTTCACCATTTTGATCTGCTTCCTCTGGTGTACAGTGAATGCACACTTGGGAATTTAGACCACTTCCCGTCTTTATATGTTTGGTGCACATGTTAGCACAGAGTTTATTGCATGTAGAAACTACATACATGTCTGTACACCCAGCAGCTTGCTTTTCTCACGGTTTCCAATCATGTAGAGAGCACTAAAGCCCTAGTGCATGTGTTTTGTACATATGTACTGTTTTTCATGTGTTTTGCTCAGCATCACATAACTAAAGGGCAGCAGAAGGGCCAATGCATCCATTATAGGGCCAGACACAAATTCTATTTAAATGCACACTCAGTTCTCACCCTTGAACATTTGGAGGAGGGGAGGACAGAAAGTTAATTTTCAAATGTAATTCATTATGCAACTTATTACAGATCCCTCAAAATGTTCCACTGTGGTCAACAGTGCAAAACATGGCATTACTTGCTATTTTTGTGAAACTTTTATACTTTAAAAAAATCTTTAGAATTAATAAGAGAATGACAACTTGGAAAAATCTAATCAAAAAAATTCCAAATACATCTGAATAGCAATAAAGTTGTTCCACTCACATAACCTTTTCAACAGAACCTTGGTTACAAGCGAGTTACATACCCCCCCCGCCCACACATATCACATTACAAGTAAATGTAGTACTTGTATTTCATTATTTTCATTATTTACATTATTTACAAACTCTGGGAGGTGCACAGGTTCATGTCTGCTAACTTCACCCCAGACTCCTATGAATTCAACACAAGTTGCCCATGGCTTTCTACTTGCATACAATTCTAGTACAATTGACATTTCTTGTTGCTCAGGGTTATAGATCACCTGGAAGAATCTACACACATCTTCACAATGCATTTTTCAGCATTTTTCCCTGCTGGTGGAAAGAGAGCAGGGAGGGAGCCAGCCGGACTTCTCAGGGAAGGGAGTAGCATAACTTGGGAGCAGCCACTGAGAAGACTCTCTCTCATGTCCTCGTCAGACATGCCTGGGATAGTGATGGAACCAAGAAGAAACCTTCCTCTGCAGATCTTAGAGCACAGACAGGCTCATATGAGGAGATATGTTTTTTTTCAACCTACCTTACATGCTCAGTATAATTTTACAGGTGAAACCAGAGCTCTGACTCTTTTCATCAGTTTTTCTCCTCAATCAAAGGATGGTAAAGGATGGACCGATGATGAAAGCTGTTATCCATCACAATCATGGGTCTCTCTGCTCCAGTGATACTGGGGAGACAGGGTTTTCAGAATCAGAGTAGTGGGTTTTTTGCTTCCACTCACCTCAATCTCTTCTATTCCCTTTGGGCCTAACTGCAGTCCTCAAACTAGCTGGCGAAGGAAGGATTTCCCCCAGCATAAGTGTACTGTTGTGAATTATCCCTGTTGTAACGCAAAATATTTTGGGCTGGCTTGTTTTTGAAAAGGAGATAAAGATCCTTTGGATTTACAAAAGACCTATTCTCAAGAAATAGTGTGCTGACACGTATCAATACAGCTACCTGCATTTTTGGCCTTTTCTGCACAGGGCAAGGGAATCGCCCCGTGCCGGTACTCACCAGACCTTTGTGCTGCACCCGTGGGTCCAGGCTGATCTGGAGCAGTGCGTAGCCGTGCTCCACACTGCTCTGGGGACAAAAATGGTGGCTTCCGGTTGGTGGAGGCTCTCCACCAACCGGTGAAGCTCGCCAGCCTAAAGCCTGCCCCTGGCAGATCTGCAGGCTCGCACTGGTGCGAGCCTGCAAATCTGCACCGGAGCGCAGCCACAGAGTGGTGCACTCCATGCTTTTGAAAGACCTGTTTTAAGTGGTCTTTCAAAAGCACACTGAATGATCACTTCGGGTCGTTCAGGAGCGGGCTGAGTTGCGGAACTACACAAAGTAGGTCTGACCCAGTCCTCTCCCAGGTGTAGACATCCTCTCTGGAGGACGCTCTGCACCATTTCTTTAAACCCATGCGGAAAAGGCCTCTGACATTCTTCTTTAGACTGTGGCTATGGGGACAGTCATAGTGAATGGCTCCTTTTTCAGAATGTATCACTGCATGCATGCTGCTCTTTGAGGCATAAAAGTGGCCTGTCAAATCTCAAGGCTCCTTCCTGGTGTATCTTATCGAATACAAATTAATTAACTAAAATTAATACTTCAAAAACATATTTTTGTACTTAGATGAAAAACATCATGGTGGACTCCTTCCTGCCTCAACCCAATTCTGAGGTGTTTTGAAACTTCCATCTCCAGTGTTAATTAATTCTGCCTTCTTACCCTGTCTGATTGTGACAAACTTTAGATAAAGAACAACCATTTCTTTTAAACTATACAGCTTCCAACTATGAATCATGAAACACACTTATTTGAACAAACCATAGTTAATACTAATCACAGTTTAGTAGCTGAGTGCAACCTTAAACTGCGGTTAACTGAAATGAGAAGCCAATATTTCAGAAATCCTCATTTTTTTTTCTATATGGAGGAAAGGGCAGAAGAGAACGTGATAAGGAGATGGATAAGCAGACTCTGTCCCATTTGTTTTCTACAAGTAAATAGATGTTTTTCTTTTTGTGTGTGTGTTAGGAAATATTTAAAGATGTAGTTCCTTGATCCCTCCAAGATCCATGTTAAAATGGTACAGTGGTAGCTTTGATGAACATTAATGAAGGCACGGGTACCTGAACTATTAGTTATTACATAGGAACCAGAGCTTAAAAAGGTTATTTTTTGGGACTGAAGCTCCCAGAATCCCTGACTTAGCATAGCCCTGTTGAATGCTAGTTCGCAACACCCCCAAAATAACTTTTCCAAAATCCGATGTAAGTCCAACCACCTTATTCAAGGACAATATATCTGTTTAAATATTACCAGGGGCTAGGACAAGCAATAGGACTTATACTATGTGAACTTTCCCAGGTCATCAGGGAAATAAAATAGTGGTAGCTAGATCTTGCTCAGTGAATATGTTAGTACAGAATTAGAGTTTAGTACAGAATTAAAGCATCCATGAAATGGCAGAGTTTAAAAAAAATATAAAGAAAAACTATCTGAAATAGAGAATTGAATCCTGAAACCTTGGCAGGATCATACTTGTACCTTTCAAAGAGTTTTCAAGTAACATTTTAACATCAAATTAAAAGTATTTGATATAGCAACACAGGTTTTTGTTGCTCTGTGTCTTCAAATCATTTCTGACTTATGGTGACTCTAAGGTGACCCTATCATGGAGGTTTTTTGGCATAATTTGTTCAGATGGGGGTTGCCCTTGCCTTCCTCTGAGGCTGAGACAGTGCAATTTGTCATAGAATCATAGAGTTGGAAGAGACCCCAGGGGCCATCCAGTCCAACCCCCTGCTATGCAGGAACACCCGTCAAAGCATTCCCGACAGATGGCCATCCAGCCTCTGCTTAAACACCTCCAAAGAAGGAGACTCCACCACATTCCATCGAGGCAGCATATTCCACTGCTGGACTATGGTTTCAGTCGCTGAGCAGGAGTTCGAACCCTGGTCTCCCAGTGGACCACAGTGGTTCTCAACAACACAGGTAGCTACCCTACTTCATCTCAGTGTGTGCCAGAATTCCATCTGCTGAAAGAAAGCAATACTCCAGCACTATAGATTATATGCATTATGCGGGAGAGATTAAGCATGCAATGCTACCTGACACTCCTATGCAATCATGTTTCACAGTACCAGTTCAGCACTGAAGCCTGTTTGAAAGGCAAAGGGCTGCTTGCATATTCTGCTGCAGTCCCCAGAGGGATAATAAAAGCAATAAGAACACCTGCGATTTATCTTCTTGGCCACTGGATGTCATTGTTGCTTCAGCCAAAATATACATTTCACAGGAGGTTGCAGGGTATGTGCGTGGGGGGGGGGTGTGTGAGAAGGGAGAATGCATGTATCCTATGGATGGAAGGAAAAGAAATGTTGCCTCTGGGAATGAACAAATGAATATATATGTAGCTATATCTACATCCATCTACATTTACATGTACACACACATGCGTTGTTATTAAGATACCGTGAGCTTGAGCTGTGGGAAGAATAGCCATGGCATATCCATGGATATCTATTGCAAAGAATGCACAATTCAAAAGCTCAGTTTCAAGGGGCTCTAATATAGGGAAGGGGGAAGAGGCTTTTAGATAGCACCACCCCTGTTTCATGGAGGAAGAACAGAGCCAGATCTCTGTGGAATGTTGCACCCGAGTTTTCAAAACATGCGAATGAGGAGGCCAGCCCTCCAGCTTTTGCTGATGGGGATCAGAATGTAACCCCATTTTGACAAGGATTTAAACCTTTTTACCTTTCTCTTTGGCAAGTGAGAATGAATAATTTTACATTTTTTTTTCTCCTAACTGTGAGGTAATTATCACAAACTGGACTTTTTGAAGACTATTCTCTGTCCATGAGTTATTTTGTACAAAAATAAATGAATGAATGAATGAATGAATGAATGCAGGGGTGTCTGGAAAATTATTTCATGTCCACAAAATAGCATGTTCTATACAGAAATGCCAACCTGCAAAGTTTCGCATGATTCTCCCTGTTAGAGATTCCTACCCTTGGCACTTCTGATTTCTATTTCTGGTTTAGTTGTAAAAGCTAGACAGTGAAGAAAGCTGATGGGAAGAAAAATGGACTCATTTGAAATGTGGTGCTGAAAAGGAGTTCTATGGACTGCTAAAAAGACAAATGAATGGGCCAAACCTTCACTTAGGCATGAAGATAATTGAACTGATGCTGTCATATTTTGGACACATCATGAGGTGATGTGACTAACTGTAAAGACGATAATGCTTGGTAAAGTGGAAAGTGGTAGGAAACACACTACTGGTAGATTGATTCAATCAAGGAAGACAAGGCCTTGAGTTTGGGAGGCAGGTGATGATTAGGTTCTTGGATGTTTTCATTCATAGTATTGCCCAAAGTCAAAGTCAACTTGATGCCAAATGACAACAAGTACAAAGCAGGGTGTTTGTTTGACCCACTTTAGGAAGACCTGTAGAAGCAAAGGGTCAGCCCTCCCATTTCATAACTGCAGTGCTGCTGCTACCATCCCACAGAGAGGATAATGGTATAACTTCCATTTCTGTTGTCTTCTTGGCCATGTGCCCAAGACAGACAGACCAAGGACAAGGAGATGATAGTGTCTCAACTTGTTCTTCCCTTTGGAGGTTGTTCCTTCTGAATTATGACTGATACAGGGGAAAACTGGCTGCCCTAATTTTGTCTCCTCTGTGAATGCTTAGAGGATTTCTATCCCTTGAGCCATCCATCCAAAGCCTCTCAGCAGTACAACAAAGGGAAGAAAATGGATCTGTGGTTTCATCCCTTTGGAATTATGTAGCCTCCCCTTGCCGTTCTTACCCTTTTCTGCTTGTTAATATCTTGAATTTAATGATAAGCCTAACAGAATTTCATTTTATAAGATAAATAAGATGTTATTAGCACTTTACTGGCAAAAATGTGCAAGGACATGTGGCTAATCTAAGGTGAAAAACGCCTTATTGAGCAGAATTTAATTAGCAGATTGTGTTCTATTAGTGACTTCCACATTGAGTAGAATGAATACAAATATGAACTTCAGCAAGGGAAAGAGCAAGAAAGAGCTCTGATAAAACTAATCACTTTCAGTTTTCTTTCCAGAATCACTGGATATCTAAAACGGTGTTTCCTAGTTGATTCTGAGTTGAATGCAGTTAAGCATGAAAGACTGCAGTTCCCTTGGAACTGAAGAACCTTTTGGGTAGGGATGGACCAAGGTGTGGATTCCATTTGGTCTCAGTTTTGTGCTTGCAAACAAATTTCCTACTGTCATACATCTTTTCAATAATGTATACTTTTTGTGCACTTTTCCATAAGACACACTTTTTGTATGCATTTCTAATCTAGAAAATTTAACAGAAAATATGGAAAAGTACAAAACTTGAAGATTGATTTAGTTTGCTGTTTTTAAAGTATGCAGTTTGCATTAAAATGAGAATAGAACAATTTTAGAGGAACTTCTGTTCATCTTTGGCTTGGGCCAGATGGAACATCGTTTCTGATAAATCAGTGGCAAGTGGAAAATATGTAGTGGCAAAATGTAGTCTTCATTCACACACTTGGAATGCTCTATCTTGACTCCTGGGCAATGCTGATAAGAACTGAATTTAGGTAGTATCCCAAGGTGGATTGGGGAAAAGTTGAGGAGATAATGGCCAGCATCTTCTTATTGACATATGCAAGTATAATTCCACCTTTCACTTGCACATGTACTGTTTTGATTGTTGTGGAGGATGATATTCTCTTCCTCCCTCCACAACATCTGAAGTCCTTCCTCCTTGACTCATTGTTGCATTTCAGTACTCTTCCCATGTCCATTCCATTGCTGGTGGAGAATATCAGAGAAACATTTGGCTGTGTCCCCATAGTCAGACACAGAGCAAAAATATCATCTGATGAGACTTCCAGAGGACCCCAGCAAATCTCAGCAGACGATGTGCTCCACCTGTGGCTGTGGTGACATCACCAGATAGTTCTTCAATCTTCTGATGCACTGTACCAGCAACAGAATGGCTGTTGGAGGGCAGGGTTACTGCAGCATAATAGTGAAGCCCTGGGGTGGTGGCCATAGCTGAGTTCTGTTTCAAGAATTCTTCCACTATATTCAACCATGTGGAATCTTGATCAATATGTTCCTTCCTCAGTTGATGGAGTGGTTCCAATTTTGAGTCTTATTGCTCAGTGCATGCAAACCCTGTGGCCAAAATAAAAAGAGCGTCCTCACAAAAATGCCATATTTCAGAAATGTCTGCTTCCCTCATCTCTCTTTTCTACCCATCCAGGCCTCTACAGCCAGAACCACCCTTTCCTATAGGCTGCTATTTGTTTCTTCCTTGAAGATTGCCAGGTCCTCTTCTTTCTCTTTCCCTTCCTCTGGGATGAAACTCCCATTTCCCTTCCTCTAGTAGCTAGTTCTGTGATTGCATTGCTCCTTGCAGCCCTTCCTTCTCTTGGTTTAAGCAATATTGGTTCTCCAAACTTTCAGCTGTAGGGGAATGGATTAGCTCTAAGACTGCTATAAATCTTTTACATCCCTGTGATTCTTTTCCAAGTGACAGAGGGCACAGCAATTACTACCAAAGACTTTCATCTCCATCTCAGAGTCTGCAAGCTGAGTTGTATTTAACCCATAGGCTAAGTAGGTTATATAGAGGAGCTACCCAGGCAGGTCTGGCTATAGCACGTGAGAATTTCCCAGAGAGACTGGAAACATGCTGGCTAGAGAAATCAAGGAGCTACAGTCCAATAAAAGTGTCCTCTAAGGGCCTCCAACACCCATGAGCCAATACTGGAAGAAGTCATAGCATGCATCTCTCCCATGTGCCTTCAGATTGTTTTGTCTTGCAAAGTTGCCTCAAAGAAGCAAGAATGAGCTGTGGTAAACCTGCCACTAAAAGGAAATGAACCTCAAGTGATCAATATTAGTCAAGACTGTGATGTGGCAGTTTAATAAGCCAATGCAATTCTAAGCTGCATCAATAAGTGTCTAGTGTCTAGTCTGAGGGAAGTATTAGGACCATTCTATTCTGCTTTGGTCAGACCTCACCTGGAATCCTGTGTCCAGTTCTGGACACTACAATTCAAGAAGGATATTGACAAGCTGGAATGTGTCTAGAGGAGGGGGACCATAATGGTAGAAGGTATGGAAACCATACCTGGTGAGGAAAAGCTTAGGGAGCTGGCTATGTTTAGCTTGGAGGAGAGAAGGTTAAGAGTTGTATTTAAATATTTGAAAGGATTTCATATTGAAGATAGAGCAAGCTTGTTTTCTGTGGCTTCAGAGACCAGGACACAGAGCAATGGCTTCAAACACAGGAAAAGAGATTCCACCTAAACATTAGAAAGTATTTTCTGATAATAAGACCTCCTTACCAGTGGAATATGCTGCCATGGAGTGTGGTGACATGTCCTTCCTTGCAGGTTTTTAAACAAAGGCTGGATGGCCATCCGTTGGGAGTGCTTTGATTGTGTACTGCATGCCAGGGGTTGGACTGGATGGCCTAGAGGTCTGTTCTACCTCTTGGATTCTATGAGCTTCCTTCTGTTCCCAGTCTGGAGGCAGAAGTGGAGGTGGCAGTACCAGTGATAGGGAGCCATTGCAAGTTCTTCAGTCCTTTTCCAACTTATTTTCCAGATTAAGATCCCCAACAGTGAAGCAAGCACACAGGGAGTCATTATTCATGCAGATGATCCTTGCAATTCAATATAGCTAATTAGTAAAATGATGGAGGAAATTAGCAGTTGCTTCAGGTTTATTAATATTAATAAAACAACTCTGTAGCTTTATAAAGAAATGAGTGCCTCTGCCCAAGATAGCAAGTACGAGCATGTCACAGAGTCTGTTCACACAACCATCTGGGCACATATTTATTCCCATTCATTCTTTAAGCAACTCAGGGACTGAACAGGGCAGGGGGGCAGGGGAAAGAAAAGAAATGTACATGTATTAACAGGAGCAGAGTGCTTAAAATAACCTATGCTTTAGGCTGTAAAATGGATGCCTGCAGGGGACTGTGCAGTTTTATTCTTGGTTCCTCCTGCACCATTATGTTCAATGTTTCTAGGCTCCTGTCACAAAACTTCAGACTTCATAACCAGAATAACCAAAGTTTGGGTTGTTGATATGAATCGGGAGCTCTCAGATTCTCTCTTGACTCCCCCCAACACAAATGGCTTTAAGAATGTCATTAACTTTGAAATGTGTCAATTGTGAGTCTTGTTGGATCAAAGCGGTAAGGGGAAGTGAGATATTTTAAATTGGAACACACATTGTTCCTAATCAATGGGATTTTTTCCACTTGGCTTAGGGCCAAATTAGAGGCTACAGGGAGCACATAGCTGCCACTGTGCCTCCGCCATATCTCCCCAGTAAAAGATAACTTCTGATAAAACGCCGCTGAGCTGAGTGGTTTTTCAGCCCCTACTCCAAATCACTGCCTGTCACTCTCAGGGATTGGGCAAATGGGGGCTGTGATGGTGTCACATCACACCTTTCTTTTGTGAGACGCTGGCAGTGAGATATGAGTCAGTTTCAGGCACATAGCCCCTGTAATGTCTAGCTAGGACCTCACAGGCATGGAGAAATGCAAAACATTGACTTAATCTTTGTTTGTGAAAGTGTTCTCAGCAGTTCTCTGCAAACACTCTGGCTGCTCCCAGGCTGTCCTTTTAAGGCAAGCTTGGTTGGACTCCCCCAGGTTGTCCTTCTACCAGCAGGCAAAGTCCTGTTTATTCAGAAAGACTGTTGGCTATCAACTGTCTGCTGAAGAAGGGGTCTTAAGTGGTTTGGTTCCATCCTTTTTAAAAGGGTGATTTTTAAAAAGAAAACACAGTTGATCCTCCACATTTGTGTTTCCCTTCCATAGATTTGATTATTGGCAAGCTCTTCAAGTGCTTCTTTTCCTGGGGAAACTTCCCTCCCAGCAGCTCTGATCAGGACACACAGCCCTTTAAAAAGCCACCTCTGGTCCTCTTCCTCCTCCAGCAGTTGCAGCCTAGCCAGTTAAAGATGGTTTACAGGCCAATTTCTCAGCACCACAAACCCTCTCCTGATGTCCCTCCACACTCAGGGAAGGAGATGGGCAAGAGAGAGGAAGTATAGGGCCATCACAGCAAGCCACCCGTTTCCCTCTCCTTTCTCTGACTTGAATTAGATCCTGGGTGCCTGCTCTCTCCACCACGCCTCGGCCCCCTTCCCACAGACACACACATATTTTGATATTTGCATTTTTCCCACTTTTGTGGGGGTCTTGTGCCCCTAACCCTAGCAAATGTGGAGAGCCAACTGTAAATAAATTTAATGTTCTAGCTTATTTGTGTTTTAAAATTACATTTTCCCCTGCTTTCATTTCTACTTGTTTTAATCTTTTTGGAGTGTATATACTTTGTTTGTTTGCCTTTTTTCCCCCTTTCAGGATTCAAGGAGGCTTAGAAGGGTGAAAGTAAACCTATTTACAAAGTAACAACATGCAATGCAAAAAAAATGAAAAATCAACGGAGCCATCATAAAATCTGAAACCAGTTAAGGCAAAATGAAAACAACAAGAGCAACGACAGATAAGCAGTACATACATATAGCAGTTTGAAACCTCTCTAGCCATAGTTCCATTCCATAGAATTCTGGGCTCTGCAGTTCAGTGAAGTACTTGGACTTTTCTTAGCTAGAGATTTCAAGTGCACTTCCCTGGCTATGGCACTTCTCTATAGACAACTGCTTTCCCTTTCCTGGTAGGGCACTCAAAGCTTCCAAGTCAGAACAGAAAGGGAAACCCAGTCAGTCTTTACCTAGACTTCCTGCCATTCCCATCGCTTATCCCTGCCTATCTCTTGTCAGGCTGCTGCCCCCTCAGAGCCTCCTAGTTGCCACCTGCTCTTTTTACATTAAACCTACGGTTCTCAACCTTTGGTCTTCCAGGTGTTTTGGACTTCCAACTTCCAGAAGCTACAGCTATCATGGCCACTGGTCAGGTATTCTGGGAGCTGAAGTTCAAACCATCTGGAGGACCAAAGACTAGGAACCACCGCACTGAACAATTTTGAGCCTCGCTTGGGGTAAATCAGCTCTGTTGGCAATAGCTGCTGCCTGTAGGGCTGCCAGGTGAATGATAAGGCAGAGCTTCCATGCCTTTACTAACTGTGTAGAAGGGAATTCCAGCAGCCGTTGCTTGTCACTCAAGGTCTACCTACTGCAATTCCCTTTTCTATGCAACTAGTAATGGCATAGGAGCCCTGATGTGTTTTTTAACCTGGCAACCCCAGCTGCAGTCAGTATAGGCTGGGGAATAGGTGGCCTTCAACATGCTATAACTCCCATTGTCCCTTGGGGATAAGGGCTGACAGGAGTTCATTCCCCAGTGTTGGTGTATATTCTGAGTTAGATGGATAGCTAACTCAGTACAGCAGGCTCCTTTGTTTTGTTCATCTGATGTTAGTAGCCATAAAGTAGTGGACACTCTCAGGGGAATTCATTCTTCCTTCTCGAGAAGTAGGGGAGCATCTTACTTACTTACTTACTTATATTTATAAGTACATTAATATAACAATGATAATGATAAATGATTAGCAGCAACTAATAGTTACAGTATGAAAGGACTGATTTCATACTTAGGTGTACCTCTTCAAATAATATGAGCTGTTTACAACAGAGCAGGAACCAATTTTTTAGTTATTTGCAGTTATGTTAGGCTATAGTATGGTATGGCATGGTATGGTATGTTGAATTATATATTGTTAATCTCTTTAGTCTTGTTAGTTTTTGTATTAGTTATTATATATATATATATTGGTTGTATGGTGTGTTTGTGTTTGATAAAATACAATTTTTATTATAATTTTTTTAAAAAAGAGAGAAAAGTTGGGAAGCATTGGAGATTTTGAATAACAATGGAATAACAATGGAAGAACGTAAGCTCTGTGTCACCATCAGCCTGTGCTGCTAGACCACTGAACACCCAACATTTGCATGTTTCAAATCTCAGTTGAAACTGTCTCTCAGCTAAAAGCAGAACAAATAATTTAAGGATCTCTGCTAAAAAATGAATATTGTGAGCTCTCATTCCACAGCTGAGTGGCAGATCTTTCCTGTGCCTTTTTTTTTTTTTTGAACAATTCCTCTGCCCAGCCTAGCTACAGAAATAATTTTGAATGGGAGAGAGAAATTCTAAAAGGTATGTGCATGCATGCACACACACACACACACAGGCGAATGACTCCATTTTGGTAAGTCATATTTCTCAATGGTTTTCTCTTTGTTGCCAAAGCTGCTTAGCATGACAAATGGTGACTTTAATAAAACGGTGCGTGAGGAGATGGAGTGAGCCTGTAAAAGGAATAATGGAGCTCTCCAATCTGACATGTTTTGTGACATGGTCGCTGAGCAATGAATAGCTGCAGGCTCCGTGAAAGAGTTTGCTTCTGTCTCTCATAAACACCTCAAAATGTTTTGGGTAGATCATCCTGTGAACTGGATTTTTCTCCTCTTCAAAGATAGACAACTGAAAAATGAATTTGGCTGGTGGGTGGTAAAAAGGGGCACTCTAGTGCCTGCATAGAACTGAACCCCAACAGTGACTGGTGCGACTAACAACTTTCTAGTGGATGCACTTTTGAGAGCTGTTATTTTCCCAGGAATTAATTCTAGAAATGGGTGTTCCAGCTAGAACAGACCTCTTTAATCAATGGGATTAACCTACATGTTGACTCACCATTCAATAGTTAATTCAATGGGACAACTATTGCTGGGACTAATCAATAGGATTCAGGTTGGGTGTCAGGCAAAACTGAGATGTTTGTCAATCAAATTCTTCTCACTGAACTTCTCCAGGGACCTTTTCATGTTCAGAGCTTAGAAAAGTCACTGTTTTGGTAACAGCAGTGGTGACCAGTGGCTTCCCTGTTGTTAAAGTAGTGAATCCTTTCTGGCTTTGAGTCTGAAATTTAATTCAAGATGCTAAACCTGATATATATCCTACATCTTGGTAGAATGTCTAAAGTTCATACTAGCAGTTGAGTAGATTCTCTGCCCTGCTGACATGGAAGCCAGCAGATGCCACTGACTCACAGAATTCTACAACTGCTAGCCATACTGTCTGGGGGATTCTGGCAGTTGTAGTCCAAAACTAAAATTTTCCAAACTCTAAGAGTACAGAAGACACATAAACTTATAGGAAACAACTGTTCCCCTAGTCTCTTCAGCCCCACCCACCTGTTTGGAGGAAGGTCAGGGCTGGGCTGAGGACTCAGAAGATAGCACTTCCTGTCCTCACTGAGCAAGCTAATTGTCTGTTCCAAAAACTTTATGAGACCTTTTGATTGGACAGTTTTGGTGTTGTCATAGTGACTTCCTTCTCAGTGGAGTGGTGAACCTTCTCTGTGTTTTAGCCTGAAATTCAAAAAGAGTTATCTAAGGTACTGAACGTATTTCGGTGATAGGATTTAGCACTTTAGATAGCTTTTTTAAAGTTCAGACAAAGAGCTCAGCATGGATTTCACCAGAATGAAAGCCAGCAATCATTACTGGGTATAAAATACAAGAAGACTGACCTTCCCCTCTGTCTGGTCAACAGAAAAGCACTCTCTTCTACTGCCTTTTCCGTATAAAGCCAGTGGTAGCTAGTGGACCAAGTACAGGTGTGCTTCATCCCAAAAGGATGGAGTGGTGATGCTTGGTCCACAAGCCTCTCACATTTAAAACACAGGAACCCTGAGATGCAGAACTCTCCTTTTAGGACATGCACCAAAATCGCCAAATTACCACCTCTAGAGCTCAGCTCAGTCACCATCTGATTCCTTCCTCTTTGCAAACTCTTTTGCACTTCTCTCATTTAAACCTTATGATGGAGTTGAGAAATCCTGCATGCTGACTGTCATCTCGCCTTGTAACGTGCTGAAGAGTCCATTCTCCCTTAAGGCAATGCCAGGTTTTTTAAAGAAGAATGAAATGTGTCTGTTAACAGATTTGAGCTCGCAATAACACATTTGCATTCCAGTGCTACAGGCCATGAGCTAGTTGCCCGCAGGGGCTGAGAAGGTATTCTCTGCTTTGTAAACCATTGTGCAATTAGCCAGCTTATAAAACGCTGATTGTGTCTCCTATGTTTCTCAGGCTTGTAGAGCACTAGCCTCTTGGTTAAGCAACCTCAGGGCACCATACAAGTCCAGGTAGAACCATGATCTGATCAAAGATGGGATATTGCATATTATCACTGTTTCTGTGACTTACATAATGGACAGAGCAAGCTACCTCTTGTTGAAGCTGAAATCAAATGATACTGAAAAGGATTCCTTTCATGAAATGGGAGACTTTTACCATGTTATTTGCATGTTTTTTGTAACAGACGCAGGAAACAGACTTAGAATTGCGGTAGGTATGGCCCTGAAGAGTCCACCCAAATATCCTAAAGGCACCAGACCCCTTCTGATCATGGAAGCTAAGCAGGGTCAGCTCCAGTTAGTACTTGGGTGGGAGAATGGCAATGAATACCAAGTGCTGTAAGCTGTGTTTCAGAGGGAGGAACCGGCAAAACCACCTCTGAGCATTCCTTGCCTAAGAAAACCCATTCCACTGAATATAAGGGGAATCATTTCTTCCCAGACAACTGTGAATAGGTGCCTTAGGTTACCTGGAAGTAATGTTCCTGAGAATAAGTGCCATTTCGGTCAGAGGAACATACCTTCTGCTTAGACTGTTGAATCTTTGTTTACAAACCAAGATGGGAGACCAAGATGTGAGATTGTTTTGCACTGACAGGGCTTTTTTATACCCCTTCTAAGCAGTCACCTTGCATATACACATACACGTGCACACACACACACACACACACGAACTGAGAAACACAAAAATTAATCAACTTCCATTGACAAAGAAATGGGGGGCTGGGATATTTTGAAAGGTAGAACCCACTGGGAACTACCAATCTGTGTAGTTGCCTGCAGCTGTCTTTTTAGTTGCATAAAATCTTTTGATGCTCTTGAATTCTCTCCCCCTCTCCCATTTTAAGCCAAATAAAGTTCTGAGAACTTTTAACTGAGCCCTCATATTTGATTATATTAAAGATCAGGCCTTTCTGCAAAACCCCTTCTGCTAAAGTTGGCAGTAAGCAAGGCCTTAATGTCAATTTGGAGGCGAAGAGAATTTTACCAACATGGAGAAATTTCAAGGGAAGGAGAAAGATGCTTAGAGGTTTCTTAAAAGCCTTTCTCTCTCGCTGGAGTTTCCTTCTCTCCTCCTCCTCCTCCTCCATACTAAGTACCTGTAAGAATTCTATTCCAAAACAGGGGGAGGCAAGAAGCCAGGCACAGTTCAGAGCACTGCTATAATGATACTATGATCTCTTGTCTCTCAGCAGAGCTGCAGAAGGTTAGTGGGTCCTCCCCAACCATCTTTTCTGGTTTCTAGAAATAACTGAATCTCTGCCGCCCCTGCCATACACTCTGCTGGGTTGCTGCCGCCTTTTCAATTGCAGCAAGACCCTCATGTAGGACTTAGACAGTGCACAACTCACTTGCCGTCTCCCGGGAGTAACAAAGCAGTGGGATTTGAGAATGCTCATATCCTGTTTATGAGAGCTCCTCAGGCTGACTGTGCCATAACCTACTTTTCCTCCTCTAAACTGTGTCTAATGGGAAACCTCTTTGTGCTGTTGTACAGCCTGCTGGTTCCTTCGCAACCCCTTCTGCACCAAACATGGTATCTGGTGAGAAAGAGAGACTCAAAGAAAGGCTTGAAGTTTCCCTAGGCTTTGTGTTGTATTTCAGGTGGCTCCATTGTGCTGCTTCCAGTTTTTCTTTGCTGTATCTAATAAAACAAGTAGCACAACTCTTCAGACATTGAGTTTTTCTCATTGCTGGGTAGAGGAAATATTTCTGGTTACCCAGTATTTTTTTTTTAAGAAAAGACACCACCACCACCGCTGCCCAACACAATCGTCACCATCACCACTGTCTTAGTAGCTTCACCCAGTGGTGGGGTTGGAAAAAAAATTGGCAACCCTAGTTTTGAACAACTCTCTAAAGACATGTCACCACTGGTTTGAAATGGCTTAGGAGTCATTCTGTCTTTATAGGAAAGAAGGAAAATGAAGGAACTGCTGTTCTGTGAAAGAGGCTGTGGTCACTAATAGATAATTCTCAACATCCCACAGAACTACTTAAGACAATTATATGTCCTAGGAATCTTGCCAGGATGGTGGGGAGGTGGTAGGGGTGGGGAGAGAGAGGACAATTAAACTGGCATAAAAACAATGCAAGTGATTTGCAGTGCAAGTCTGGTGACTAGATGCAGTCCAGCCCATCTGGCCCTACAGTTTCCATCATCCCTCAGGGTTATATGGAACTGATGGGAAATGGAGTCTGGAAAGCCAGTGATTCCCTAGCCCTTGTCCCATAACAGATATCTGCTGGGCCCAACAGAATCAGATGAAGGTTGTCATTTACACAACAGGGACATCTTGGGGAAACTTCTGCCAGAATAGCCTCCCCTTCTGTGGTACAGTAATGGCTACCATCTTTGTTTTCTCAAAATGGAGGGATTCTAGGATGGTACCTTGACAAGAGCTTTCAAAACACTGGCTTCTAGCCAGCAGGACATTTCTGCCCTTTCTTAGCTGCTCTGATTTTGAGTACCTATACCAAGTAACCTTAATTTGGAACGGATGTCGCATCAAGCCAGCATTCTGCCCAACCTGTTGTTTCTCCCATGTGTCCATTTAGAAAGCAAAATAAATAATTGTGCCTATGTTTAAAATGTCTATTTTAATTTCCTCTTTTCCTTCCCCTGCCTCCCCCTTTAATTTTGTTTTTCTCCATCTGGCTGTCTTGACATCCAGTGGCCCTCTGGTTTTTATTGCTCCATGTCTCATAGTTTCTTTCATCTGATTTTGCGATTTAGGTAGACTCTGACATTCCTTTCCATTGCCTCCTACACACACCTCTAGCAAATTCCAGTCCCACTTTGCAGTAAATATTGTCTGGACAAATGAACAAGTGAGCCCAACTCTGACTCCCTAGAGCAATTTCCCCTAGCCTTCACTCCCCTTCCATTATTATTTTTAATTAACTCTCATCTGTAATTACTGGCCATTTAGGAAACATTCACCAAAAGTAATGTGTAACCTAGATTATAAGGAAGAGTCCTACTAGCACACAGCATTTGTGGTGTGATCCAAGATGCCATTTTCTCCAGATGACTTGATATGGCCAGAATTCTGGATGCTTTATGGTTTTGCAAAACCAAGGTGGACATCTCCTGGAAACCAACAGGGTGTTGTAAAAACAGTATTCCCTGATGAAATGTGCCTTTATGTGCTAGCCCATCTGCACATGGAGTAGTGGAGCTCAGAACTAATGCATGTACATCTGAATAGCATAAACAAAAAGAGGGGACTAAAATGAAGTCTTCGTGACTTAGATTTCCAAATATCTGTCCTTTAGTGATGACCATGACAACGTCAAACAGACGTGACTGCCTCTAATAGCAAGGGTAGTGCTGGAGTTTTGCCATAAAACACAGAAGGTATTTTCCCTTGCAAATGTTCATCTGGGCTACTGGTGAGACACTGAACCATCCACAAAGTTGTGAAGCCAGTGACAGCTGGTAATTATTTATTAAACTTATACATCACTTTTCTCCCAACATGATGCCCAAGGTGGCTTACAAAGGCTAAGAACAAGATTAGTTTTTTAAAAAGCCCTTAATAACAAAAAGGCTGAAGGACAATGAAACAAACATAATGTTAAAATACCATTGCATTTTAAAAAGTACAAAATTGTTTTCAAAATATAACAATAAAATAAAGCATATGCACCCTGTAAAAGGCTCCCTGCCACCAGTTAATGATGAAAAGCCTGTATGAATAGAAGGGTCTTTTTCTACTGGTGGAAGGACAGCGGAAAGGGGGCCAGCCTAGCCTCCTGTGGAAGAGGCCGAGAAGGATCTGTTCCATGTCCTCACCCAGCAGGTCTGTGATGGTATGGGACTGAGAGAAAGTCTTCCCCTGAGCATTTTAAGATTCTGACAGGTTCATATAGGGGAATAAGATCTTCCAGATGCCCTGGACCTAAGCTGTATATGGCTTTATAGGTAACCAGCACTTTGACCTGTGCCCATTGGCATTGTTTCAACAAGTCAGTGGACTAGAGAATCCTTTCTGGGTTTTAGTCTGAACTTTAAAGTAACTTTCCACAGTGCTAAACTCCATTCCCAAAGTAGGTTTGATACCTTAGATGCCTCCTTTAATGTTTCAATGAAAATGCAAAGTAGATTCATCACTTTAGTTACATAAGAGCCATCAGCTGCTACTAGATGTGGCACCTTTAAGACCAAGACATTTATTATAGCACAAGCTTTTTTGTGTGTTATAATCCACTTTCTTGGAAGCATGGAGTAGCATAGTAAGAGGTTCCGGCATACACTTAAAGTTCTTGCGATAATAAATCCCTTGGTCCTAAACCTGCGGCATGGTCCATACTTGTTTTGCAGCAACAGAATAATGTGGCTGGCCACCCCTTTGAAAACTGAAGGGCCAAGCTAGCAAGCTCATGTTCCTCTTGCCCCAGGTGGTGGGTTGTAATACTAAGCAGTCCTGCTGTTGTAAGAAGACATACTCCTTCTGGACTGAATTTCTTACTAATTCCATTTAATTCTGTGGAACTTATTTCTAAGTAAGAATAAGTAGAGTTGGGTTGGATGTGTGCAACAGCACTCTTAAGATTTATTTAGCGTCATTTCTGTCCAGTCTTTCCTCTATCCCCTCTCCATGTATCTCCACTTTTCCCATTTCACTGTTATTTGTCTGTGTTTGCTTTAGCTTGTAAGCCCTTCTGGGTAAGAGCCTGTCGTACCTGTTCTCTATGAAGTACCAGGTAAATAGATGCTAGACAGAGGAGGAGGAGAAGGAAGGTAGAGACGCCTCAATGTTTTATACCAAGGAAATATGTGCCTACCTGGGGATAATGTAGATGGAGACATATAGGACCACTGGGCTGTTCTTTCTTCATCTTGTATGCTCTGTCTCTTCCTTGCCTGGACTGATAATTTCAGGGATGACTTCCTCTCTTCTCAGAGTTCCCCCACCTCTCTCCAAGGCAGGTGGCTGGCCAGCAGCTTCTGAAGCTTATCTTTCTGTCTCTACATGGAGTTATTGTAACACAGAAACCTGAAATAAAGTTTCTTCTCCTCCTTTTCCTTCTCTAAATGGTTTTGACTGTTTAGCTGAATATCCCCCTTCCAAGCATACCTCCAGCAATGACAACCCCCACCATTCCTAATCATTGTTTGTTCTGGTAGGGAATGATGGAAATTGCAATCCTTTTTCCTCACTAGCAGTACCCAGTGCCGACTGCAATCCTTCCTTCCCTCTCTGTGTATACACATACACTCTGATAGCTAGACAATAAAATATATTAAAAGCTGAGATAGAGAAAACTACAAATAGGCCGTGTACGCTCTGTGCTCTTGATTTAGTGCAATCATAAAGGAAGATGAAGGTGTTAGGAGAATGTAAGAGTAGCCAGGAAAAGTCCATCTGATAGATCTGTGTGCGGGTCTTAGTTTTCCAAAGAGCTAGTGGACGAATAACTGGAGGCGAGCATTTTCTTTTCTTTTCTAAATGGATCAAGCCTTTAACGTGGAATATGGTAGGTAGCAATAAATCCAACTAAATGCAAGCAGCTTTAGAGAGCCACTTTCCTTGGAAAAGACATTGAGATGGGGAGAAAATGTACTTAGCTGGCATTTTTCTTCAGCTCCTTCTGTGCGTCTTAAAGGTATGTTGTATATGTTTTAATCAAAGCACTTCCTCCAGCCCAGCATAGCTCATATGAGTCATCCTACTGCACACAGTGGAGGTTTATACCCACACTCCTGTTTCTATGTTGTCAGGATTGTGTTTAGCAAATGTGTTGCTGTTTTTCCAGGAGGCGATTCCAAATTGTTTCTTGGATTGTGGCAGCAAAATCTGGGATTTTTAATTTGCTTCTTTTCTAAAAGCCAGGGTGTGGGGGTATCCAGAAGCACCTTTGTTCAGCTTTGGCCGGTGTGCCAACTGTGTACTTTCCTGGCTCTTTGCCACAGTGATTGATGCCTTAGTTGCCTTCTGACTATACTACTGTAATGTGCTCTCTCTGGGGCTGCCTTTGAAAAGCGTTTAGAAGCTCCAGCTAGTCCCAAACGCAGGAGCTGTGCATTTTAGACGCTGTGTAGTACCAGTCTTACAAGAACTGCACTGGCTTCCAATTTGCTTCTGAGCTCATTTTTTCAGAAGCGGTTTGTCTTTGCCTTCCTCTGAGGCTGAGAGAAGGTCGCCCAGTAGATTTCCATAGCCAAGTGGGGATTTGAACTCTGATCTCTGGAGTCGGAGTACAATATTCATACTGGGTCTCAGTGCCAACCGTACACATGATAAAAATCATTGGAAGCCACAGCAACAACAAGCTCAGATTTCTTTACTGGGGATACATGATTTTGTTTTGTTATTTGTTATTGAGATTTCTTTCCAAGCTTTCCTTTAAGTATTCCCAAGGGGGTCAGAAGGAATACCAGAGATCCACAGCCATATGTGTGAGTGACCATTTCGAAACAATAATGATAACGTCAGCATTGTTTTTCATTTCTGAAGCCCACAACAACCTGTTGACTCTTTGTTCTACCTAGATTTCTCCTTGTTTCCTTTCCTCTCTCATAATCTTCTCATTGGCATTATCCACATCCACACTGTCAAGATTATTTTTCTTTGGTGTTTTAGAGACATGAAGAAACAGAGCAGAATGAAGGAGTTCTCCTTCTAGCGCTGGCAGCTGGGGGCTTCCACTTCACTCTTCCAAAGAATCTCCTGTGGATTTTGATCAGAACTTTCATGGTGCTGTCCAAGGTGTGGAACCCTATCTCCAAATTGCTCCTTTACAGTTCAAACTTTAAAACCAGGGGAGATTCATTTCCCCTTGGATGCTGAATTCACCAGATGCAACTGACCACTGGTCAGCATCAAAGCCCCGCATCTGCATTTGGGAAGTGAGAACACTTGGAATTTTAAAAAACAAGAACTTTTTTTAAAAAAATGACAAAGGTCTTTGAAGATTCAGTGAAATGAATTTGAGATTTCTTTCAAAAACTGAATTTGGAAGAAAATGAAATGGACATTGTGTTTAACTTCATCTGCGTTCAACCATGTTTGTGGCGCTGAATTAGGGCTGTGATTCCTTTTTCTTTTTCCTGGAGAGTCCATCTTCAACGACAACTGCATAAAACTGCTGGGGCTCTTCCACACCACACAATTAAAGCACTTTGGTTCCACTTCATCTGTCATGGCTACATCCTATTCAGTCCTGGGGTTTGTAATTTAGGGAGGAACTACAGCTGTCTGGGAAAGAATTCTAGTTGACCCTTCCTAAACTGCAAATCCCAGGATCCCTTAGGATGCTGCCATGGCAGTTAAAGCAGGAGGATAGCATTGTAACTGTGTATCAGGAAATGATCCCTGTTTGGTCTGATACACATCCAAAACCCAAGGGTATATCTCCATTATTGTTATTGTTTGGGAGCTATTCATAAGGGAGTTGCAACCATTCATCAAAGTGGATGAAAGAGAAGAAAAAAAAGACATAAAGACACTGAAAGCCATGGCGTAGTTTGTACAATTTCACAACAACAACAACAATAGAAAGAGCACCATCAGAAAAATTGAAAATTCTAATGCATCATTCCCATTTTTGAAATTGGTTCAGCTAGTTAGGAAAAACTGGAAAGAAATCCAAGTGATGATTTTAGAAGTTTCCTTGGTAGGAAGAGGCATCCCTTGAAACAAAGCCACTCTGCACATGTTTAGGGACGGTTCTCTTGCTTCAAAAATCGTAGCTCTCGCTCTGCATACTGAAAACCCAGAGCTGAACCCTTGCTAAAATTAAGCTTGATTGAGCATGGGACTGTGATTCTTGGCTGAAATCTAACAGAACCATGGAATGCTTTCTTGACCCTTTGCAATCTATATTGTTCCCTGTAGTGTAAGACTTTCATTACTCTAATTATAGTCCTGGCTGGCATTTGGGAACATGTTATTAATTGGTCACCAGAGTCTCCAGCTGCCAGTGCCCAATATCTGCTGAAGCCCCTTTTTAATAGCAGTCAAGCTCATCGCATTGGGTAACTGGGGAGAGCAAGAATAGTTATTAGCAAGCAAAGAGAAAGAAAGTTCAGCAAACAGCATGGGTGGGAGTGTTGGAATTAATTTGCACATGCTTATACAAACACACACACACACAATTAGCAACCAGAAATATGTGAGAGATGCAGAAATGGGGGTTGGGATGAAAGAAGAAGATTGTAGATGGAAAGGGAGGTGAGGGACAAAAAAAGAAATGGATGCGGAGGGGCAAATGAATAAGAAGCAGGAAAGAAGAGTGAAGAAGCAAGAGAGTTTCCATGATTTCTATCCCCTTTCACACAGTTGCTATCTTCCTGTCAGTCAGTCAATCAACCAATCAATCAATCAATCGTTCATCAAAATGGTTTCCAAAGAGACAGTCATGTTAGTCTGTTTCAGCCTAAAATAGAAAGCAGGCATGGAATCCACCAACACCTTTGAAACTGACTGATTTATTTTAGCACAAGCGTTCACAGGCATCAGTTCACTTCTTCAGATGGACTCAGATCCAGCATATCTGAAGAAGGGAATAAATAGGTGTAGCTACGAAGAGGGAAGGGGAACAAAATGAGGCATTGCCCCCCCATAATAATTCTAAACCCTGAACCCCATGATATTTTCTTTCAGTCCCAAATTTCAAGTGTTGCAGTGATTCAGAAGTCCAGTTGGACTTTTAGGCATCCAAAGGAAAGTGGCAGGCAAAGATGCCAAGGGAATGCGAACACAGCAAAAATAAGAGCAGCTCTAGATATGAACCATTTCCAGTGTGTCACTCTCTGCGATGCTAGAAATTTGAGGACTGGAGAAAAAGAAAGGGCCAGAATTCTTAGTCTGAGGTGATAATGCTCCCGTTTGCCCCCTTCCCCAATAGTGAACCTCTTTGGACAGATATCCATAAAAGTTCATGCTAAAACAAACCATTTAATGTCAGAAGAGCTCCAAAGTTCCTTGCTTTCCTCCTTTCTATGTTATCATTAAAATGTGACTGTTAACAGATACGTTTAGTGCATGCAGGTGTGTTTTAAGAAACACCTATAGCAAACCCAAGTTGGTAGTAGTGAGAAAGTATGTTTATGCCTGGGAATCTGTTCAAGGGTAGCTGTGTCAGCCATGCAGCAAAAAAATACAACAAAACCCACAAACGAGCAATACCTTTATTGGCCAATCAAACTGCAGAAAATACATCATGCAAGCTTTTGAAACTTCCCTGGCTTCCTCATTAGGTAAAGATGCTAAAAAACATACAAGAGAAGAAAAATGACTTACAGTTTCAAATGTGTCGATATTTTGTCTCAGATGGTATTTCTGTTGTCTTTTAAGATAGTCTGGGGATATCAATGCAGGCAGAGGCCACATCTCTTGTTGGCCATCTAGGGGCCGGGGACAAAGGGCAATAAAAGACAGGTAATAAAATTCAACTCCATTAGCAACAGAAAAGTAACTTCCCTTGAGATCCAGATCCCTGTGCTGTGCAGAGCTAAGTGTCCCTTTCTTAGGCAGAAAATAGTGAATTTCTCAAGAAGTCCCTCTACTGTTATATCTGGAAAAGATTTTTAGATGCTATATAGATAAAACCTGCCAATTATAGTCCAAATGGAAGAATGTTACCTTTGTTGTTATTTGCTGTCAAGTCAATTTTGACTTATGGTGACCCTATGAGCAAGAGATCTCCTTGGTCATCTGTTGCCCAGCTCAGATCTGAAAATCTCAGGGCCATGGCTTGTTTGATTCAATCAATCCATCTGTAGTGTGGTCTCCCTCTTTTCCTACTGCCTTCTACTTTACCAAGCACTATCATCTTTTCCAGTGAGTCTCCTTATCTCATGATATGCCCAAAGTACGAAATCTTGGCTTGTAGTGAGAATTCAGGCATGCGTCACTCTATAACCTATTCATTTGTCTTTTTAGTAGTCCAGGGTTTCCATGGATTGTTTCTCCAGCACCACATTTCAGATGGTTTGATTTTCTTCCTGTCTGCTATATTCACTGCCCAGCTTTCATGACTGTACATAGAAATCAGAAACACTATGGCCTGGATGATTCTGCCTTTGGTATTTAATGATATGTCTGCATACTTCGGGATCTTATCTAATTCCTTCATGGCTGCCTTTCCGAGTGTTACTCATTTTCTGATTTCTTGACTGTGGTGTCCATTTTGATTAATGACTGAGCCAAAGTATAAGAAATCTTCAACTATTTCAATGTCTTCATTACCCACTTTAAAGTTATGTAAATCATCTGCAGTCAGCCAAAGAAATTAGCTATGATAATTGAATTGAACTTCTGTGTTTAAAGAGAGTCCTTATCTGGATATTAGATGCTGAGACTGAACACCAAAGGGGAGTCTATTCGTTTCCAAACCCTGCTTTTGATCTGGAATGGTCTGGCTTTTTCATCCCACGTTGGGATGACCAGACTAAGACCACATTAAGAGTAAACTCATTTCCTGAGTGTGAGCACTTACACAATCAAAATATCAGTATCTTTGCAGAAGAAAGAGTTATCAGCAAGGGAAGTTTGAACATTTGAAAGTTTTTAAAACAAACAAACAAACAAACGCATTAGAAAATATGGAGGGGGTATTCAAAGGCCATTATACTGAATGTTGACTGGGCTGAGAAGGGGGAAATGAAAAACTGGAGAGAGAATGCAGAAGAATGGACTGGGATATTTTGGAGAAGAGCTTATTGTTGTTTGCCTTCAAGTCATTTCCAACTTACGGCAACTCTAAGGTGAACCTATCATGAGGTTTTCTGGGCCTGAGACTATATTATGCACCCAAAGCCACCCAGTGGGTTTCCATGGCTGAGCAGGGAATCAGACTCTGGTCTCCAGTGTCATAGACCAATGCTTAAACTACTAAACCACGCTGGTTCTGAAAAGGAGCATGCCTTGATGGAAAACTGGACAGGAACATTCCACACACCGACATTTTTTGCACGTCTCAGAGAGAGGGGTAATATACAACCTCAGGAATGGGAATCATGTGGATCTTCAGATGTTGCTGATCTCCAGCAAGCTATTGTTTCTGTTGTAGTTCAATTGGTTTGGAGGGATCACAGCCTAGGCAGAAGCCGTCCCCTTCTTGGCAATGTGGAAACTGAAAGAAAGGACAGTTAAAATTAAGTTCCATTAGCATCAGTAAAGTGAATTTTGGATTTTCTTGTGTTTTGCTGCATAGCCAACATAGCTACCCCTGAATGGGTTTCCAGGAGCAAGCAGGAAACTGTTGGGCAGGAGAGTTATTAGGTCATCTAACAGAGGAACTTTAAATTTGCCAAGATGATGTGGATTCAGCTGATGAAATCAGTAGCAACAGGAGCAGCAGTGAGGTGTAGGTTAAAAAGGGAGGTAAGGATGATTACTTTGCTGGGATCAAAAGGAGGTTGATTGGTACAGAGGGCACACAGCATTAATGGAGAGAGGGAAGACATAGTTGAATCCCAAGCAGAATGGGTTAGTGAATGAGGGGTTACTTGTCCATCTCCAAACCTTTTGCTCTTCTTTTTCTTTAGATTCATGGACGTTGCCTGTCATTCAGTTTGCTAGGTTTGTGGGGATATAAATCTTGGCTTATTTAATTCTTTCATCAAGTGATTCTTCTTGGCTGGGTAAGATTGTAAGCTTTTGTGCGTTTTTGATGACTTTTCATATTTCAGGAGGTTTTAAAAGATATTGCAAAGAGGTTTTTTATTGCCAACAAATTAATAATAATGCTCAGTATCTTGGCAACTTTAAAGGTATCCTCTTGTGGAGAGATGTGTTTTGTACACAACATATTTTACCAAAAAAAAAAAAAATGTTTTGTGCAAAACTGTTCTGGGGAAAGAGTTCCTGCAAAAATGTTAATAATTTCTTTTTTAAAAGATCCAGAAATGAAAAATACACACAAACACACCTGAAAATATATCTTTAATCTTACAGCAGTTGACAGATTTTTTTCAGTGGGGCTTCACAATCTCTTGGGATACTCTTTCTCACTAAGGAGAAGGGGAAAAAATAAAATTACAAATATTCTTTACCTCCTTGCCATAAGGGCATATGCGTCTTCATCCCCCAGGTACTTTTAGCTTTGAATACCCTTGTCTCTGGTGGCTGGCTCATCATCTCTGTACCAAGCCTAACATGCACCCCGGCAGCCTTTGTTTGTGTGCAAATCTCACTTTTATGCATCCGGCGCTGGTTTTCCAGCAGTCTTTCTGAAACAGCCTCTATGTGTCAACAGCTTCTTATCCCGAGGGGTAAACACCGATTTACCCAACAGACCAGAAAATTCCTGAAGCAGCCACTAAAGCCTGCCTGCTTTTGTGTGTGTGTGCGTGCGTGGGGGTGGGGACATGGGTCGGTTCTCTTTGCATCTCCCTGGGATACAGTCTGTTCAGGGAGTACGGTGATCTCTAGTTCCTCCCAGTCCTCGAGAACAACACTTGGGGGTTGGAAACAAGATAGTCCCCTTTCTCAGACTCCTGTGACTCCTCTGTCTTTTTCTTCTTTTTACTGAGGCTGCTGCTTCTATTGCTGCTGTCTCATCTATGGCCCAGCTTAGCTCAGTTTGTGTCTCACTAGCTGAAGGGCAATGGACGGGTAGTACCTCCCCTTTAGTAGCCTTGATGAAAGGTCAACCTTGGTAAAGAGACAGAGAGAGCAGGGCCAATCCAAGCATTAGGCAAAGTGAGCCAACTGCCTCCGGTAACAGATGCAGAGGGCATACCCTCCAGCATTTCACAGGCGAAGTCCAGGACACATGTGGCCAAGTAATATCAGAGTGTGGTCAAGATGGCAAAAGATATTAATGGGGAAGAACACACAAGCTAGGAGAGGCTGTAGCGGTTTCCTTTTCCCTGATTCTGTTATGAAGGGCAAGATTCATCTATTCTTCTCCTTTTCTCCCCTTTGCTGAGTTGAGTGTAAACTACTTTTGCACCTTGAACTCATTTGCAGGAGTTGAAGAAAAATGAGGACAAAAGGGGGAGGGAGAGGAGCAGGAAAGAAACTGGGACCTTTTAAAAGCAGCTGAAGAGGTTGGACAATAGAGGGTGAACTGGGACTGTTCCTGTCAAATCAGGACAGTTGGGGGGTATGAGAGGGCTCCCCAGGAAGCCCTGTAGCCATTCCTCCAAGCCTTCAAGCATTCCTTTGGAGGACTATATTGTATGGGGCACACAGTTTGTTCTTTACCTTCTTTCTGTACTCTGGTGTGGTAGAAGATGTTCTGTTACCAATGCTGAACTGCTAGTCTAGCAAGCATGTGTCATGGTGTAAGCCATTTTGGGTGTCATATGAGAGAAAAGCAGGACATTAAATAGATAAGACAGACATGTACATGTCATAATGTCATTAGTCCCTGGCAGTACAATATCTTGGTTTGGTCCTGGTAAGGACAGTGGGTTTGGCCACCATCATTAACTTAGCTGACCAAGTTGGAGTTCTTCCCCATCTTAGTTGTATCCTGATCTTCATCCAAGATCACTAGACAACATACATGGAGATGGTTCCAATTTATTCTAACAGTCTTCCTGAAATAGTTCAGGGCCTCGTGATTGTTGGTTTCCATGGCCATTTCCACCCTACACTGTTATAGTGCTATTATTTCACTTTCAACATCTTGTGGACTCCTGGGGTTTGCAGTTTAGGGAGGGGCATTTAGAATTCTCAGCCAGAGAGCTCTTTGGCCTCAGTAAACTACAAACCCCAGAAGTCCACAGGGTGTTGAAAGTGGAACAATAGCATTATAACAGTGCAGTGCGGAAATGGCCCATGTTAGTGAGGCGGTGAGTCTGCTCCAGGTTTGAGTCCAGACTTTAAAAGACTTGTTCAAGTTGTTGAAGCCTATCCTCCTCCCCCAATGACTTCTGTCAAATTTAGAATAAAACCCAGAGTGGATTCAATACTCTGTTGATGTAGAAACCACCATGCAGCACAGAGTTTAAGTAGGAGGAATATGATTTAAGTAAGGCCACAGAGTGAACTCTGAGCCCAAGCAGAGATGAAATCTCCCGGTCTTACAGCATGACCGTAAACCTGACTGCGCCCATAGGGGTGTATTCACAGAGTTGTCTGTATGAGATTGAAGCCATGTGATACATCTGTAGGCTTGTTTACTCAGAGATCCTACCAACTTCAGAGGACTTTACTCTTACGTAATGTGCATAGGATTGCAGCACCGGTCTATCACCACGGCTGTTGCACTAGACAGTTGTGTCTTGTGGGACAAACAGCTCCCCCACCCGTACCTCTGATCAAACAGTCTGCTAGAAAGTTCATGTTCCTCATCTAGGAGCATTTGTATTAAGATTGCAGGATAGGAATTATTTGCCCCTTCGCTCCCTCTGTGTACTTCAGGGTTGTAAAAGCATGGCTCATCATCTTGTATTTACTTTCCCAAAGAGCATGTAAAGGGTGATTCTAATCTGTGCTGTTGATTGAGAGTGAGCTCCAGGTTAATTAACACAGCATTTTTTAAACAAGAAAATCTGAACAGATTAGAATAGGTTTGAGCATCACTCTGTAAATCTATATTAAAGTGCACCTTTTAGCCAGGGCCAGCCCATCCATTAGGCAGTTGAATGTGAGACGTTAGCTCTGGATTTGTTTCAAGGGTTCATAGGGTGCCAGAAGCTAGTAAAGCAGAGTGTAAGGACCCAGTAAATTGAAGTGATTCAGCTAGGAAGACTTTACTTCTAATCCTGATTTGCTGTGAAATGTAGTGGCTTTGTGCTAGTTGCTCTGCTCCAGTCTAACTTACCTCACAAGACTGTTGTGTTGGGGAAAAAATGAGAATAAAGACATTTTAGATGGACTACAGGTATCAGAATCCCCCAATAGGCATGGGTCCTAGGAGCTTTACTAATTTTTTTAAAAAAAATCATTAGTTTTTCAAATGCAAAGACAAAAGCAAAAAAAAAAGTTTTTAAAATCCAATAGAAAAGAAAATATATAATATATAAAGCTGAAATCTAATTTTTGACAGATGCCGATCTGTTTAAAGGTAAGCCAGTGCAGTATCGTGCTTTGAGTATTGGACTACAACTTCGGAGGCCGGGTTCTGAATCCCCTCTCAGCCATGGAAACCATTGGGTGACCGTGGGCAAGTTCCACTCTCTCAGCCTCAAAAGAAGGCAAAGACAAACCCCCTCTGAACAAATCTTGCCAGAGGTTTGCCTTGGGGTTGCCATAAGTCAGGAATGACTTGGAGGCAGACCCTTCCCTTTTATTTGATTTATATCTTGCCTTCCTCCAATTTGGGGCCCAAAATGGCTTACAATTCCAAATACAGTTTACAATTACAATTAATGATTTACAATGGCAAGTGCAATTTACAATTATAGATGTGAAACAATTGTGCTAGGAGCAACTTTTCCAAGCTCTGACGCTACCTTGGGCTCCATGGAAGAAGAACACAGTTTGAAAATGGAAACCACTAGTGGGCCCGGTGCAGAGCCATCCCTTCTAAGGCAGGGTGGAAAGACTTTGGTCCTCCAGATGTTGGTGAACTCCTGGTCCCGTCAAATCTCTGTCTTGACCAGGCCGGTTAAGACTGTTGGGAACTGAAGTTGAGCAATATCTGGAGAGTCATAGATTTACAAGCCCTCATCTAGGCTCATGTCCTGGCTCTTTCTGAACCCCATGCCACCTCAGTTTTAGGGTAATAAGCTGCAAAGAAGGGGTGTGGTGCCATCGGCTCTTTGTCATGTAGAAGATGGGGAAAAGTTATAATATACCTGACAAAATTTGCGTAAGAATTTGCCTGATGGGGAGTAACTATTGATCCATAGAGATCAGTCTTTTCTACACCAACTCACAACAACTTTTTAAAAATAGTTTTAGCCTAGGGTAAACAAAGTACAGCCCATGGGCCACATGTACCCCAGGCCTCTCAGAAGGATCATTTCTGTTTAAAAAAAATGGTCCAAAGTGTCCCTCAGAGATATGAAGGATATTTCTGCCATGTTTGTAGAGTCCCTTGGGCCCTACAGGTGTCAATTTTTTTTCAAATGTTTTTGCAGCCCTTTTGTTCCAAAATGTCCTTTAGGAGGTATGGAGACCATTTCCACCACATTTTGGGGCCACCTTGGGCCACCTTAGACCCAAAAGAGGCTCAGTTTGAACTACGAAGTGAATGGGAAATAACTTCCTCTCACTTCCTGTTGTCAAAAAAAGAAAAAAAGGTAAACATAACACAAGGTAAAATACCCTCTTGTCCCTAGCGGGCATTTGGGCCCCCTCTTTTTTTTTTGGCAGGGGTTGGGTGCAGTGGGGGCCATGGCTTCCCAAGGTTTCCTGAGGGGCTAATGCTGCTCCTTAGCCTTACAAAGTTGTCCACCTCTATTTTATACAGTTCCCACCCCCTTTCTCTGGGGTTGGAGAGGGGCCTCTAAATGCAAAACCCATACTGTATGATGAAGCTATGACAGAAAAAGAGAGGTGACTCTCCTCATTGCTGGTAGAAGAGGCTTTCCTAGTATCAGGAGACTTTGCTGCAAGGTGGAATGAGTGGAGAAAAAAGCCACATAGCTACCACTCCTCTCCCTTTGCAGTCTTTCCCCCTTCTTCTGTCTCTCTTTTGTCTTTCACACATTCTCACAAATTGGGTCTCTAAGGACTTTTCCATTTTTAATACTCTAAAGCCTCTAGCTGTGTCAGGAAGTTGTGGTAGCTGCGTTTATTTTTATTTGTTTATACTGCAATAGCAGGCTGTCTCCACCAGCCTGACTGCTGAACAGTCTGAGACCTTGCTGTACAGAATAGGTGCAGAGCAGAGAAACACAGTGTGATCTGGGCAGCCTCTTTGACCGAAGGAAGCCTGATTTTGCAAACCATTGGTGTGCATCTTTAAAATCTGTGTTTGAGACTGGTGATTCCAAAGAAGGCTTAGAAAAATTGGCTTCAAAGTATGTGCTCTCTCTTTTTTTATTGCATTTTAATATGGGTTAATCCAATAATGAGTTTCTTGCAAAGCTTGCTGAGAATGTTCCCCATGTCGCTCTCATTCCTTCACAGAATATTATCTTCACTTAAAACTCTAGGGTTACAGTCTTATACATCCTTACTTACAAGTGAGTCCAGACTTTTCTTTTTAAGATCTTGTGAAAATTGGGGGATGGGTGGATTAGAACTTTGATTTGAGCTTGTAGTTTCCATCTTATTTTTTAAAAGCTATCACCTCATCAGTGAAGCTACTATAACTGTTCTTATTTCTCCACATCCCTGGGCTATCCCCCTCCCCGTCTGAATGCCAGTGGGACTTATTTCTGAGGAAATATTCACATGATATAATTGCAGTGAGGATGAGGCTGGATTAGATGATTTCCAAGATGTCTCCCAAGCCTCCTTTCAAGTGACCTTCCAGTTCTGTGATTGTCCCTTACAGCTCTGATCCTCTGCATAATTTCTTGGAACAGACTTAATGTTCCAGGTAAGGAAGCAAGCTCTTCACCTCTTGTTCTTCAGCCAGCTTAGCATCTGAAGCCCTTTACCATGTGAGGAAATATCATGGGAAGGTTGGGGATGAGCCAGCCGAGTGTGGCCAGCTTTTTACTTTGCTGTTCTTCCTGACTGGGAGAGGAGAAAACAGAGACATCCATGATAATGAATCTACTCTGTATTCTAGTCTGCATTTAAGGGAACTGTCCACAGTGCTGGAACCTGAGCCCAAAATAGGTTCAACATCTTGGATAGTTCCTTTAAATTTGGAGTGGAATCACCAGCATCAGTTCCACCGGGAACCACTGAAACTCCTCTCTCTTATCTCTGACCATAGATTGGAGCTAATGATAGAGATTCCTCTCTTCCCATCCTTGTAGCCTTGAGGGGAAGGTTGAGATGATTTGGGCCTCCCCATCAACCAGATTAGGCCAGCAAGTTGGAGCTCTCCTCCACACCCTGACACAGAGGTGGGAATTTTGTGGCCATCTGGATGTTGTTGGACTACAGCTCCCCAAAGCCATAGCCACCAAATCCAGTGATGAGGAGTGCAGTTCCCTTAAATGCATCTGAAGGGCCACTCTATTCTTATCTCTGCTTTGGTGAAATGTCTATGGAGGGCCCTTGGTAGCTTCTGGTTTGGTTCCAAGATCCCCTGTGGGTACCAAAATTCATGGATGCTCAGGTCTCATTAGGTACAATAATGTAGTAAAATGATAAAATCAAACTTTTTTTTTTTTGATATTTTCAAGCTGTGATTGGTTGAATCCATAGATGCAGAATCTGTAAATATGGAGAGCTGTTTTTGTTACTAGGACATTGCTTGTGGGCTGAAATGTTTGCTTTGTGTCTGTCAGTATAGACGCCCAAAAGTAGTTAGCAAATTTTAAATTTGTGAGGGGTGAATGTTCCACAGTGGTTAGAGCACCTAACTCTGACTTCAGACCTGAATTCAAATGATTGCTGAACTATGCAGCTTACTGAGCGACATAGGGCCAATATGCTGAACCCAATGGCAGCTGGCAGTTCCCATGTCTGTGGAAACGTGCATTTGCAGTTTTAGTCTAAACTTTAAAGGAACCACTGAACATGCTGTGCTTATTTTGAAAAGAATAGTCAACACTTTAGATAGCTTTTTTTCTAAAAAAGTTCAGACTAAAACCTGGAACAGAGTCACCATCCCACAGACATTTGGGTGCCACCATCTACCATTGGCTGCACTACTTTAGAAAGCTGTTAGGATGATAAAATTGGGCATGGGCAGACAAGAACTTTAAACTGTGTATGCTGTCCTGAGTAGCTTGGAAGGGCAGGTTCTGAATGCAATAAGGAAATAAACAGGACACTGCACAACATCCCTGCCCAATCCATATCCCAGAAATGAACAAACTGCATGGAACTGGAGAGCAGAGATGCCAAGATGACAAAAATAAATCAAAGAAATTGTGCTTTGTGTTTGGGAGAGAAGAAAGAGCCAGCAGAACTTGCATCCCCTTTCTGATTTACCCAGTCTTAAGAGTTTCTAGTGTCATTTCATACACTTCTTTAGCTGTTTTGAAACACCAGAGCTGTGAGATGACATTTGGATTATGCAATCTGATTATGCAATTATTCAACTGGAGAGCTTCAACTCAAGTCTTAAAAGACAGAGGAGAGAAGGAGGAGAGAAAGAGAGAGCATCTCTTTATACTCATAATGTAGCCCCCATATCCCCTGTTGACTTGCATTTAAGAGGGAGGCAGAGCTCTGTGTGACCCAAAAGCTTGCATCCTGAATTTAAAAGAAAGACAGAAAGAAACAGACAACACAAGAACCAAACAAAGCACTCTAGCCAATCCCAGCAGTGGCTGACTCTCTCTGTGTTTTCCATTCGGCTGCCAAGATTCCGACTGGGAGAAGCACCGTGTGTGTGTGTGTGTGTGTGTGTGTGTGTGTGTGTGTGTTTCTGTGTTTTGCTGCTGCTCCATGTCCCAGCCTGGCGCTGCTGTTGCTGCAGCGATCGGTGGGCTGGCAGCACAGCCATGGGGGTCCCGTGCGTCCCTATCCTGGGGCGAGATGCCACCTCTTTTGCTTGCTGTTGCTTCTCCACCGTCGGGATGGTAACCGCAGGCTGAGCCCCCGCCCCGCCCCGCCCCACCCCTTGCCCCCCGTGTTGGCGCTGGAGGGGTTAAATGGAGAAGAGGGGAGAGGGAGAAGCAGCGTCTCCCTTTCCCCCGCCGCCGCCGCCGCCGCCGCCCGGGCGTGCGCGCGTGTGCCTCCTTGGCCGGGAGATTAATGTGCGCCAAGTCCGCGCGCCCCTGTTCTCGGGGCCGGGGCCGGGGAGCCCGAGCGCTGGTCAGTGATGGACCTGCTGCCATGACAACCCTCGGAAGTCGGCGTGCGCGCGAGAGAGGGATGCAGAGGAGATGCTCCTGGCGAGCGGGGAGAGCGGAGCCGGGATGCTGAGACGGGCGGCGGCGGCGGCGGCGGCGGAGGAGGAGGAGGAGGAGGTACCCCCACTACCAGCCGCAGCGGCAGCCGCCTGCTACTCCCGCTCCTCCTGCCAGCCGGCGTCCCTTCTCCGCTGGAGAGACAGCTGAGTCCCCTCCGACTTTCTCCGCTTGGCTCGCCCGGGCTCGCAGCGGGCAAGCAGGCAGAAGCAAGCGAGGGCGACCACGCTCGTAGACTTTGCTGAGCCAGCCAGGCAGACGGGAACGGGCTGGTCCCCCCCCCACGCCATTTCTTTCCTCTTTTCCACTTTCCTTGGATTTGAGGCTGACCCCCAGAGGGAAGTTCGTGCCTTGCTTGGGGGGACTTCTGGTGTGCGCACCCGCCCGCGCGCCCGCCCCCCGCCCGCGCGGAGGCTTGCCTTCCCCTCCACCCCCCGCCTCCTCTCTTTTTTTGGAAGGAGCACGGACACAACAAAATATTAGTTTTTGTGCGTATCTGTAGAAGGGAAAGACTTTCCCGAAGCGCCCTCCTTTTCGCCGCCCCGTCTCTCCTCCCCTCTTTATTGCTTGCCAGAGAGAAGCGAGAGAGAAAGAGAGAGAGTTGCCTTTCCTCCTTCTTGGGTTATAAACTTTTGATGCCAGCTCTGCGCAGCGCGTGCCCAGCGGAATCTTAAAGTGGCATCTGGGAAGCAGACGGAGGAGGAGGAGGAGAAGAAGACGAAGACGACGAAGCAGCAGCAGCAGCGGCGGCGGCGGCGGCGCCTTGACCTTCGTCGCTGGCGCTCCTTCCTCCGGCCTCCTTCCTCCTCCTCCTCGTCGTCCACCCACCTCCTGCGCCCGGCACCCGCGAATTCCTGGGGAGTACTTCTTACGCTGTTGGGGAGCCTTGGATCTCCGGGGCTGGATTTCCTCGGGGAACTAGGCTAATCCGCCTCTGTCTTTCTTTCTTCCCCCTAGACCAATAACAAAAACCCACCTCCCCGTCCCCGCTCCCCATTGCCTCTCTTTGCCTTGCGGAAGGTCCCCGCAGAGACCAGGATGGGGGTCGGTGGGTGCTTAGTCCTGCCCTGGCGGTGCCTGGTCGTCTTGTGTCTCAGACTCCTCTTCCTTGTGCCCGCAGGAGTGCCCGTGCGCAGCGGAGATGCCACCTTCCCCAAGGCGATGGACAACGTGACCGTCAAGCAAGGGGAGAGCGCCACCCTCAGGTAGGAGCAGATCTTTTCCCTATGGCGTCTTCCGACGGCTCGAGGCCGCCTTTGCTTCTCTGCGGCGGGCGATGGGGTTGGGGCGGTGGGGGGAGAGCCTGGAGGGATGTCCGGGGTTTGGGGGAGAGGGAAGAGCGTCGATGAAGGATGCCAAAGAGGGAGGAAGAGGAGGAGGAGGAGGAAGAGGAGATGGTGTTAGGTAGGGAGATGGAGGCTTCAGGTTGGCACTGGCCATTTCTTGAGGAGAAGAGGTTGTCGCCGCCGGGCGTGTTGTGATGCTGAGCATAAACTCCGAAAGCTGGCGGTTTGCCTGACATGAGGAAGATGCAAAAGGAGGGGAAAATGTTGCCGATGTGACGTGAGAAAAGAGCCCTCCCAAGGGCTGCGGAGGAATACTGTGCACACATTCAGCCACCAGTGATGGAATGTGGGTCGTTGGCAAACATGGGACAGGTGCTGGTGGTGCTGGTGGTGGTGGTGGGGAGAGAGCCCCTGCCCTGTCTTAAAAGGACTTAGGTGCCAGCCTGTCGGATTCTCAGGTTTCTGTTTGTGCCAGGGAGTTTGCCAGTAGAAGAATGCAGGCGTGAGGCAGCTGGTGATGGGGAGGGCAGAGGGAGGCTTAAGCAACAGACAGGAGTGAGCTTTCCACTCTTCTAAGGTGCCAGCTTTGCCCTGTAAGTGGTTTCAAGAAAGGGAAAGGTGAGGCCAGAAGCGATGTGCCATGCACCTAGGTAAATGGGTGGGGGAGCATTGAGTGGAGGTCTGTATTCTGTGCCATCTAGCCCCCCCCCAATACCTTGCTCTGCTTGCCTGTGGTTCTTGCCCATTCCCAAAGCTGTGATATCTCCCAGAGATGGTAGCTTTCCCTCTCTCCCTCCCACCCTTCACCAATTGCTTTATAGTCTCTGCACGAACCTGTTAATATCAAATCAATCATTTACTCCTGGGGCGCCTCTTACGAATTCTGATGGACTTTTTTTTTTTACCTTGTGCTGTTTTGCTGTGAAAGAGGGGGGGAAATATGCAGGTGGCTTATGTACAGATGGGCTACTTTGCTGTCAGACAGCAGAGCGGACTATCTCTTTTCATGTTCTGAATGAGTAGACGGGCACAGGCAGCGTGATCTGTGTGGGGGAAAGAGGTGAAATATGGAAGGTGTAAACCACCATGCAGGGGCAGGTGGCTTTGTGTGGAGGGTGCCCTCTTCCCACTGTTTCCTTAGCAAAGGGATTAAGAGCAGACTCCCGTCGCTGCTGCATTCCTGAAATGCAGAGGATCAAGAGTCTTGTAGCACCTTGAAGACTAACCCATTTGTTATGGCAGAAGTATTCACAGATTAAAGCCCACTTCATCGGATACAGCAAGTGTCACTTTGGCCAAACAGTTGGGTGTGCGTGTGTTTTAAGGGAGGTGAGATGCTTGGCTGTCTTGCTACTCATAAAGAAATTGCCAAAGCTGTTTGCCTTGCCTGTATGACTTCCAGTGTTGACTAATCCAGTTGGACAGTGCATTTAGCCACACCCAGGAATACAAGACTGGGCCAAACTGATGGTTTTCTAAGGACTTCTTGTTGATTTGCTTCAGTAGATGATTCTTGCTTGTATTGTGAAAACAACACCCCTGTTCAATTCCCTTGTCGTCCTTGTGGCAAGCCAGGGTTAACCAGGAAAACAACAAAAGAAAGGAAATATTTCCAGAATGGAGGACACACCCTCTCTTGAGCAGTGTTTCCATTTTTCCATGTCTACATCTTCCTAAGAAGTCACACCCTTACTGTTGGTAATTAATTAATTAATTAATTAAGTGCTATCAGTGGGCCATTTTTTTTTCTTGCTTGCTTGCTTGTTTGTTTGTTTGTTTGTTTGATGGAGCACAAGAAAACTTGGAAGTCCCACTTCCACACATATTCAGGATACATGCTTTCTGCTGGTCATGAATTCATGGTTAGGCATTTTCTCTCAGTACATGCTCAGCTACTGTCTTTGGCATTGTTTCGGTTCCAGAAGCAAGTCAAAGTGGTGTGATTTTGCTCTGTGATCCTTCTCTCCATCTGCCAAAGAAGGAACTGACCCAGTCTCTTTCACACACTAGAATGATGGGATGTCAAAGAATGTTCCTTCTGAACAAACTAGAACCAAGAGTTACAGCAGATCAAACCACCTCTCCCATGCCTCACCATCTTGCTGGCCTACCAAAGAGAATGAAAGCATCATTCTGTGATCTGCTGGTTGTAGTTGTATCATCTTGCACTCAGGAAGATGGTCAATTCTCACTGATCATCTTCAGCTGCAGTTCTGCTGCTCTTTACTCAGGACTAAGCCTCACAAACTTCTACTGTGCTTACTTCTGTGTAGATATGAATAGGATTGTATAGTTAAAGCTCCACAAACAGCCTTAATTTGTTTTAAAAAACATTCTTTTTCCACAAGAAACTTTGGGCACAGTGGTCTTGCACTGACAAGAGCTATAGGTTGGTGGAAAAATTCATGTTAGTAGCTTGCAGTTGACCCCAGCAATAGGCAGGTCCCTCAGATGGCAAGTATGGGATTGGGAGAAATGGCAAAGTGGTGGAGATGTGTATGCCATGTGGCTTATCTTTAGCTACCTAAGCTAGTCTTGATACCCTCAGGGGCACTGGAGAACACTGTTCCATCATCAGTGTTGATAAAAGATCCATCCACTACCATATCATCTTGCCCTTCATCCCCACTAGAAAAATGTCTTGGGCTTAGTTCTGGAACTTATTGTTAAAACTGAGAGAGATATTCAGAGTGGAAACATATGAAGCAGAGAAGAAGACTGTCACTTAGCATGCACAGAGTGCAACTTTCACAGTGGATTCACAACTGGGAGAAGCCACGTACACAGGATTTCTGTGCTCCCAAGCCTCTTTGTAGTTTATAAAGCATTGTGTTGCGCTGATGGCATTAAATTCATTCTTTCATTAATTGTCAACAATATTAGATTGGAAGACCTAGCTCCTTTAAAGATTTGGACTTGGGCACCTTTCATTTATTTAAGGAATGCAATACTGTGCTCGGTGGAGGCTGTGTGGGTCAGAGGACTCTTAGAGGAACCACAATGATAAATGTAGCATAAAACCCACTCAGACCTGTAGAGCAGTGAGGGCCCAAGGAGTTTCTCCTGCTGCAGATGACACAATTTGGAGAAGGCCTTTTCAGGTTCTCCCATGAATGTAAAGACTAGAGCGTAAGAGGATAGCTGGGCTCTGCCTCAGAGGGGAACGGATGTGCGAGAGGCCTCGTTCGTTCTCAATGGGCCATTTGTTGGCCCTCCCAGCTGCTTGCTAGTCATTTATCTCCCCATTTTCCCTGGGACAGAGAGAGACTCATTGGGTCAGGCAGGCAAATCACACATAGCCATTCATAATAGGAGCCATCTTATCCTCTCCCTTTTCCAAAAGTGCAGGACTAAGTGTTTCCTACGCTAGCAGTTTGGAGGAAGATAATGAAACTGTGAATCTGGAGCAGAGATAGACAGATAGACAGACATAGAGGGAGGGGGAGAGACAGAGACAGAAACAGAGACAGAGAGACAGAAAGAGAGATGCAGGCAGGCAGGCAGGCAAGAAGAAAGGCTGTACACCTAAATGTGGATGGTGTGTGAGGATTTTAGAGTTGATACTGGAACACGTACTCCTGGTTCTGAAATAACAGTTTTGTTCATTGATTTTGCCGTTGTGCAGAAAGCAACCATTAACAAGCTTCCCACTTAGGCTGGAGACAGATGAGAAGGTGTTGTTGCTGGAACTTTTTTTTTCTTTCTCTCACTCTCTCTCTCTCTTTCAGTGGCGGCTGTTTTGCAAGAGAGAAAAGCAGCTTGAGAGAGGGATCACTGTTGATAATGTATACTCTTCTCTTTCTCTTTCCCACTTCTGCCAAACAGGTTTTGCAGAGTTTTGTACTGTTTCATCACGCTGCATAAGCTGTTTGACCCAAGGAGATAATGGGATGAAAAGAAAGATGAGTGAGATGTGTGTGCATACTCATTCGCAACAAAGCCCCCCCTTCACCCTCCCCCCAAAAAAAAAATCACTTGAAAAACTGTAGACCAGCTTCTTCAGTCTTCTGCCCTCCAAATCTGTTGGATCACAAATCCTATTATAACCAGGCAGTGGCTAGGGCTCACAAGAAGCACAGTCCAACACATCCAGTGGACTCCATGCTTGAGAAGATTGCTATAGATGGTCTACACTTGCTTATTGCAATTTAAGATATATCTCTACTACACAGTTATAATGCGTTGATAGCACTTTACTTGTCATGGTCTTGTCCTTTGGAATTGTGGGATAGGTAGTTTGGTGAAGAACTCAGGAGTCTCTAGCGCACTTCCCTCAACTATATCATGACAGATGCCTACCAAAGAATTTTCAGCCCTTCACAAAACTACAAATCCCAGGATACCATAGAATGGAGCCATGGTAGTTAAAGTGGTATCAACGTACTATCATTTTGTAGTACAGATATACCATTAGTTTGCCCACCTACTTCTTTTCCTAGTTCCCAGTGCTAGCAGCAGCCATGGTTTTCAATCTAAGTTTCATTACCTTTATGTATTTCTAAACAACAACAACAACCAAGATGGTTTAGAATTTCAACAGTAATTTGTGAATTACAAGTGGTTTGGAAACGTAACTGGACTACACTCATTCTCTGGCCAAGGGTTAGATATCAGAGCACTAGTTTAAAGGACTTGATTCCAAATACTTGATGGCACCATTACAACTTCTGACTTGTACTCTCTCAATCTGTTAAAGAGACTAAAAAACAGAAATATTAAAATAGTATGATTCAGCCCCTCTCATCTGAAGAAGGTGGAGAAGCTGAAGTGTCTAACTGTAGTATTGAAATATTTTTGTTAGTCGCTCTAAAAAGCATATGTTAGCATATGTTCCGATGAACTATATTCTTCTGGGTTCCAGAACAGACTCATATGCATTGCTTTAAAAATGTGTGTGTGAATACACTGAGCTGCATAACCTGAGGGTTTCAGGATTGGGCAACATAAAGGATTGAGAAGAAAATCAAGGCTGGATGGGGCTGGTACCACAGCTTGCAACAAGAGCGTCACAGGTTGGGAGATGAGTGCAATCATTGCAGAACTTTTGGGGATGGGAGGAGGACACAAGAACTGAGTAAGGTCTCATTTATCATATTTAGAAGTTAAGTAAAACAACATACATTCCCATCCAAAATCCCAGGCAGACCGTTATCCCAGATTTAACATTACCTAAATGCATTACTTCTTGGGGAGCTAGAACTCATGCTAATCAAGTCTCCATTTAGCAGCAGAAACAATTGTACAGTCAGTACATATGGGATGAATAAGTACAGATGAATAATCTTTACATGCAAATGCAAAGATCCATTAATATCATCTGCTGAATGTTAAGTCAACATATAGGGAAATACGACTGATTCGCTGGATCAGTTTTAATCAAGACTAACACTAAGATTTAGGACATTGTATCAGGCCAAAGTAAATCCTTCCTACCAGGATGGTTTACCACAAAGCATTTTCAGATGGAAATCCAGCATGTCTCCTCACTCAGCATCCATAGCCCTCTCTAATGCAGCCTCTCTCTAGCATGACTATTTATTGCCTGATGGGAATCCAGGGTGGAGAGAGAGTGGTGGCAGTGAAGCATCCAGCTCTGTTCCTCTTGCTGGATGCATAGCAATGACCTTATTCTTGGAGAGATCCTGAGGATCTCTGAAAGGTCACTGAAGCTGCTGAAACAAAAATGCACCAATCGAGGCAGCAGCTATCACTGCAATGTGCATGCCCACTCCTGGTACAGGCTAAGTTCTTCCCAAGCTCTAAAGAGAGTGAGGTTTCTGTTGCGACCAATTGTAACAAAGCCTATACTACCTTAAAGAGTTCCAGGCTTTCCTAAAAGAGCTAGTGTCACCTGGGAACTCAAAGCATGCAGTCAGAGAAAGCGATCTCTCTGAGCAAGCAAAGAGATCATGGAATAAATCACTAGTCTGGATTCACATCAAGATTTCCCAGGTATCCATGGATTCTTGCCCACTTGGAACAGAAAGGAAAGGCAGGCTGGCTGGAGCCTAGGTTGCGGAAGGCCACTCTTAGGTATAATGTTAAGAATGTATTCGTGTGTAGAATATGTTTCCTATGATTTAGAAGGGTACTTTTAAACTCCGGCTCCTGGAATCCTCCAGTCAGCAAGGCCACTGGCAATGCAAGTTGGGAAATTGTGGAAATTATAGGCAACAAATAGCTTGTCCAAGCTCTAGCTTTTCGTGGGTTCATGGGTATTAGGCAGAGTCTCACTTTCAGATGGGAAATAGCCATTTGCTACTTTAATATACATCAAGGCAGAAGTGAGTAGCCTTTTAAAGATACAATAAAATGTTTTAAATCTGGAGGCCCATGGAATGCTGCAGCATGGCTATGGGGAAGACTTTTTTAATGACTAGATGCATCTCTACACTTTCGGTTATTATGGTAGGGGACAAATCAACCTCTGTCTTAGTAGACAAGTGCTTAACAATGTCACAAAATGAAATCTGCAGGAATAGGGAAGAAATTTGTACCTCCATACTAGCAGCTCTTAATATATTCATGACCACATTCCACACCCCACTCAGTAAATGGCGGTAATGTTTATTATTAACTTACTGATATAAGCAAGATGGACAGCAGAGATACAATATGAATTCTCACGAAAATGAATCCTGTTTAAGATTAATTTATTTCAGCATAAGTTTTTTTGTGGGCTACACCCTACATTACTGTCTTCTCCAGAAAGTTATTCTTCCATTCTATACAATCCAAACAAGTTATGATTTATTACCCTCTCCCAGACATTTTGCCAATTACCACCACATTTGTCTGGAAAGGACCCGTGGCTTTCTTTAGGGAGTTGTAGATGTCTGAAGGTAGCAGCCACACTTTCTTCTTCCCTTGATACACTTGGGGTTGCAGTCTCTGTTTTTTACCAGCAGATGGCCAACTCTGATTTATTTATTTATTTTTTACAGACTGCCCAGACCATATCCTTAAGTTCTGATGTTCAGTAGCTAGACTTGAAAACACACATACCTCATGAGCAAAGGGAAACAAATTATGTCTCTCTTCTCACGTGCTTTTCTTTTGGAGTCTTCTCATAAATAGCATCAAGTGGAATTGACCTTACTACTTACTGTTGCCATTAAATACTTCTGGAATACTTACATGTCTGGGTCTCTTACTTAAGCCATCCCTCTGTGTCTCACACAGTCAGTTATGCTCCCGCCTTGCATTTTCCCCGTGTTTCTCCCACATCAGAAATATCCTTCACTTTTCTGCTGTCTAACACTGTCTTTGCAGTGCCCTCTATTCCTCTTGTTTTCCGTTGCTATCACTGTGTGTTCAGCCACTATATCTTTGCCCAGCTTGCTTAATACCTTTCTGTGACAACTTGCTGCCAAATTCTGATGGGGTCTCCAGGCCAAATCAGTGCCAGATCCCCAGCTCAGCCCAACACATTTGCCACCTTATGACTTCAGGAATGGTGGTTGCTTGTGAGGAGGAGAACAGTGAAGGAAATCAATGCAGAATTTTACAGGTCAGTGCATTTAATATAGGGGCTGAAAGGTGTAGGCATGACAGAATCCTACAGAGCGTGGAAGTCCCCTGGATGATACAAAATACAGAACATGGTACAACTTGATGTCTATGGATTTTTTTCCACCCAAACTCTAGGTCCCTGAAAGAAGATGGTTTTGCTAGCCAGGCAAATTAAATATGCATTGGTTGGCAGGGTCTACCTTCTAAATTGTGGGTGGGAAACTGCGGGACAGTGGTATAGTGCTTTGAATATTGCACTATGACCGCTGGTAGCCAGGGTTCAAGTCCCCAGTCAGCCATGGAAACCCATAGCGTGACCTTGGGCACATCACCCGCTCTCAGCCCCAGAAAACCCCATGATAGGTTTGCCTTCGGGTCACCATAAGTCATAACTGACTTGGAGGCACTCAACAACTGTGGGACATATGGGGCCCAATTTTCTGCTGTTGGAACCCTACTGAGTCTATAGGTTGCTAACAATAGCAACCAAATGAAACCAAAACTGGATTTATCCAGAAGTCCTGGAGGCTTCCAGGAAAGAACTCTCTCTCTCTCTCTCTTCCTTTTTATTTTTCTGGACAGAAAAAAAGTGCAGTCTAGGGAGTCTAGAGGGGCTGACAGAGAGTAAAAACAAAACAGCAATAACTAAAAAAGGCTTGGGGACTGTATATGGCCTCTGTCCTAGATATTCTCCAGAAGGCTCTTCCAATGATTATATACCATTGAGGTCCATAGTAGTGACTGAGACCGTTTGGATGGGGAGAAAAGGGAAAACAAAGGAGACAGTCCTGAGCACTTCTTCTGCTAGGTCATCAACTCTGAATGCCTTTCTTCTCTCAATCTGGTATTTCCTTTCTTCTTAGAAGGACCAATGTTCCTCCTTCACTGAGGAAAAAATAATACTGTAATCAAAGTAATCAATGAGGACGTTAGACACCACAGCCAATACCAGCCTGGTCTCTTTTCTCCCTGCAGCTGAGCTCCATTGCACAGTTGGCAGAATAGCAACTCCAAAGGATACTTCTTAATGTGAAAACCAGCTGTTTGTAGCTCAGGCCAGATGTTTCTATATGCTGCCTGGCACTTGCTGTTTCACTGGATGTTGAGTCTTCTTCTTTGCATCTTCTTGTTTTGAAAATGGCCTAGACGCCCATGTAGCCGGCTGCTTGGGCAGGGGAATGTCAGGACAGCAGTGGAAGTGTGGCCCATGCTAATACCATGTGTGCCCCCCAGTCATGAGACATGAATTGTGAGTCATTGGTGCTGTACTGGATGCCTGCAGAAAATGCAAGTGCTAGTGTGCGTTTCTGAGTTGTTTCTGGGGACAGTGGGGAATATCAGGCAGCTGCAATAAGTGGAGTTATGTTGAGGTTGGCTTGCCCATGCAACAAATGTTGCATTACATTGCATCACGAAACAACAATGTACATTGTGCTGCTGTACTGGTCACTTGGACAACAGAGTGGTAAAGGTGTCTAATGGACAGCTGTACACCATATTTGGAGCATAACCTGCTTAAAGAATTAGAGAGGAAAGAAAAGATCCCTGGGCAATAGAGTGACATGATGGAGAAAGTTCTGGTCTTTCTTCCTTCTCAATCTGAAGATTGTTATGGATTATTTGACTCAGGTAAAAAAAAAAAAAGTTCTAATTATGCAAGCAGTGTACTGAATTTTCCAGTAGTTTCAGTTATGGCAAAAGAAGGGTCTATAATTGTCCTTAGTTTGACATTTAAGTTGTGTGCCATTTGTTTTAGGTGTTCCACCGGGTTTGTCTTCTGGCTTCCCTGGAAATTGCTCCAATCTTTGCCTTTACTTGGCAACTCCATTGTTTTGATTTTCACTTCAAGTGAAATTGTTTGACAACCAGGGGAAGTGTGGAATCCTCTTGAGGAATTTCACTAACCTTACTAATGTTTTTTTCCTGCTGGCTAAGATTTCTCATATGTTCCCCTAAGGAGGACAGATGCATCCATTCTCATAGAATTAAGCTTAAAGTGCTATTGTGATGGCAATGAAGAGACCAGGGTTTTTCTGTAGTGAGTGAGAACACAATTTAGTAACCTTCAATAAATTGAATATAGGAATATAATTCTTCCTATGTTTCTTCTTGAAGGAAACAACAGGTAATTTTATCTTTTGTCTTCCCACTGTGAGAAAATTGGTGAAAACTATGCAGTTTTCAAAGCCACATTTGGGGACATTCTCACACATGGTTGTTCTGCACATACACCGTCATTTTCTATGCAGAAAGCAGCATTTTGCTCACAGGAAATAATATTTCTATTTTTGTGTGTATGTACCTGCAAGTTGACTGTTGGCTTATGGTGACCCCATGAATTTTGTTGGGTTTATTTAGAAATACTCAAAGGTAGTTTTGCTAGATCCTTCCTCTGAAATATAGCCTACAGCACCTGGCATTTGTGGATGGCCTCCCATACAAGTACTAACCAGGGTTACTTCCTGTGCAGAAAAATACTGTTTCCTGTGCAGAAAACGATGATTCCTGTGGGAAACAGCCATGTGTGAATTTATCACAGAACAGATCCTGAACTGGAGCAGTGAGCAACCCACAACCTGTTGTCTGCCATTGAAAGTAGAGCATCAAACAGTAAGCTGGATGGTGCATGGTTCCATAATGTTTACACCTGGGTATTGAAAGACGTGTATGCTGAAGGATGCACTATCATGTGCTAGCTACTCTTTTACTCTCAAGAAAACACACAGGGTTTTCCCACAGCATTTAATGAATTATATGAGGGATAATGTGCACCTATTGCTGAAGCTAACATTCTACAACTCCCACTTGGTTAGATAGTGATACACACTTTAATGTGCTCACAATTCCCAATGGTGGATTCTCTGGATCTTCTCCTCTCCCAAACTTCCAGCAGTTCCCATCGGACTTTTAGTTCCATACTTTGATCTCACACATCTCTGGTGTTATCTCTATCTCTGTTGTTTGTGTATCTATCTTAACAATGACCAAACACCTTGGGGCCAGCTTTTCTCAACCTATTCTCTTTGATTCCTCTACACTCGGATGAGATGCATTGACCTTTTCCTTTGATATACAGTACATTGTCACCCGCAGTTCTGTCTAGCTACTCTAAAGCTCATACATAGTAAATCACTTGTTTGGTATCAGTTTTAAGTAAACAGAGCCATGCCTTGACAGCTTGGCTAAATACTCATAACTAACATTTGGATTTTAACTGATGTTGAGCATAGAAGATATTGTGGCTTGTAACCCGTGGTATTCATTCAAGCTCTACATTGCACTAAGAGGATAACTTACTACAACAGTGTTTTATACTAGCATAATCCACTGGCATGCATTGTCACAGGGGAGTCACACTATCAGTTATGTCATGGAGGACAGCTGTCATGGCATGCACATGTCTTTAGGTCCTGAACTGTGAAGTCTAGTCCAAGGCCATTTCTACACTACACTGTTATAGTGGTATTATTCCACTTTCAATATCCTATGGAATCCTAGGACTTGTAGTGTAGGGAATTTGGCTGAGAATTAGAATTCTTTGGCCTCCATAAACTACAAACTCCAGAATTCCACAGAATGTTGAAAGTGGAATAATAGCACAATAACAGTGTAGTGCAGAAATGGCCTAAGATTCTTCATAACAGGGCTTCTCAGCACTCAAAAAACAAGCTTTACTACTTGCCAAATATTTTCAGATATTCTTTCCATCCCCAATGTAGTCGCCATTGTTATTGAGGTATCTCTGCCCCTCCTCTTTTAATTTTTGGAAATATTCTGGCAGACTATGTTGTACCAGAATGAATAAGGTGGCATATGGTATGTGGTGGGGGCACACCTGTAGGGGTGGAAACACACACCCATCCTGCTTTGTCAGGGAAGAAAAGTTGCCGAAGTCAGAGAAGAACCAAGGAAGGAGGTGGAAAATCTCGAATGAGCAGCTGAATCAGGCTGAAACCATGATGCCTTGGTGAAAGCAAAAATGGAAATGAGAATGAGGGGAAGTGGTGCGCCGTGTGGCCATGTGCGATGCTGCCAACAGACCAACAGTTTATTATCAGCGGTGTACATAAAGGCATATAAAACAACAGCTGCTAAGACTGTCAAAAGATTTATGGCTTTATTTAAGAAATAAATAGATCACTTTGAAGGGTCCAGAAGCGGGTTTCCGTGAACAAGCATAAATGTCTCATAATGGGAATGCTAGAGACCTATGGCTGGCTGGCTTCACTGATGGGCTGGTTTTGTGATCCTGGAAAAAGTCTGCTTGTCTTTGCGTACAAAGAATTCTCGGGCAACTAAGTTGTGCCAGTACGAACAAATCCAATTAGGAACATTTAAAGAAAACAAGCACTCATGCGGTTGAAATGCCATTCTCTCCCTTCTAGTTTTGCAGTGAGTGGTTTAATGATAATTGCATGCTCTCCAGGATTTCACAGGAATATAGGGACACATGTTGAAGTAACACACCTACTCACTTGCTATAGCTCAGCACCAGAGCCCAGTCATTATGTTGCTACAGAATTGATGCCGTATGCAGTCTTTATTTGCAATGCTGTGAAATAACTGACAACAAAGAGATTCCCCTCTTTTTCCTCCCATAAATAGTCCACAATACCCAACCTGTCTGCCATTGAAAGTTAGCCTCACCAGAGCATCAAATAGCAAGCCTGGTGGCTCATGGCTCCTTAATGTTTACACCTGTATATTTAAAGACATGTGCACTAAAGGATGTCTCTTTTTCCATTGACTACCTCTACAGAGATTTAACTTCCAGGGAATCAGGGTCTACCCCACCATCAGGCAGAGTGAAGCAACTACCTTAGGTGACAGATGCTTGAGACAGCAATGGAAGCACTCCCACAGCTATTTTCTTCTCTTGGAAAGCACCGTTGTGTGTTCCATACAACCTATCCTGCACTGCCTGCTGCCTTCCTGCATGCAGAAGAACATTATCTTGTTGATGGTGTTGAAGGAAGGTTAAACCGCCAGTCTAGTCATCTTCTGTATATAGAATGGAGAGGAGATGTCATCTTGTCCTTGCCTTGTGCAGCGAAATGTCTTGGGCCAGCTGTGCAGGGAACCTGGGAAGAGAGCTGAATGCTGAAAAATGACCTCTTTAGCAACTCATGCTAGCAGTTTTTGCAAAGGCGTCCACAAAAGGCAGAAATAGAGGATATGATTTACTGTGGATGCTTATCAGAAAATAGGATCTGTCCTTGGTTAATAGGGACAGCTGAGGCTTATGAAATTAGATGGGAAATGACCGCCCCCCACCAAAATATTTTGTAACTTGCCATTGCAAGCTTTTCCATTGAAAATCATCTGCTCTTTTGCATGAGAAAGACTTGCTTCAGATTTCATTGTAGGCAAAACTTTGATGACAGTGCTATACAGGGCATGGTGCTGGGGGGTGTTTTTTTGGCATGAGTTCTTGCATCCAAAACTACCCAGTAATTTCCTTTCACACAAAAGTTCCTCTTTTGTCCTAACTGTCCCAGGGCAGAAATGTTCACTATATTGTCCATGTCTCCCAACTTGGCAGGGACAGTCCCAATTAATCCTGTCATTTCAACTGCTTTAAAAAATGTCCAGGTTGCTCTATCTTCTTCCCACTTTGCCTCCGGCTTTCTTCAATTGCTGCAATCTAAGTTGAAACTGAAAAAAAAATAGTTTGCGTTCAGTCAACTCAATGAGGGAAAGAAGAGAGGAGAGGCAGAATGTTACCATTCCCAGTAGGCTCAGAAAAAAGCCCTTTCAGCATGAAGTTGTCATCCCACCAAAACCGCACATTGTTCCCGGTCCAGGACCCATACTAGAGCATGATATCATTCCTAACCAGCTGCTTTCCCATCCCAAAGCATTGCAAATCAGCCATTTTTCACTACTGAAAAAGAATCCAGCAATGGGCTCCTTTCTCGCCACAATCCCATCAGTTGGGTGAGTGCGGTTTCACAATAGCGCTTGATAGTGCTTCCTATCATTGCCAATCCAGGAGTGGGTGGGATGTGGAGATGGCCAGCTTGTCCATTTCTCAGCTGCTCCCATGGCATGGTAAGTTTAAAATCTATCACCTTGCCATGTTTATTTTAAATTTCTCCTTTGAGTTTTTTTAATTTTTTTAATACATTTTTAGCACAAAAACACAATAGCATATAGGCATGTCATGAAGTTACAACATTGCTGCGCTAGTATGGTTTATAAAAAAAAAACCCCAGTCAATCATGAACTGTGGGGCAGGGAAAAGGTGGAGAGAAGGATTCGCCAATGACACTGTAATGCAGTGGGAACACCGGTGGCAATAACACTAATCATTTGCTTAAGGCGGAAGTGTGTGTTAGAGAGCGTTCATAACCCAATACCATCACACAAATGGCAATGCTGGGATTGAAATGGAACAACCTGTTATTGAGGTATGGGGTGGTATGCACTAAAATCAAACTGCTGCAGCCTCTTCAAGCTAGTATTCTCCTCTTCATTCCCCCCCCCCCGACCACACTCTGATGTTCCTTGGGTATACATGTCCCCAGTTTCATCTGTAAAACATTGGAGTGTATGTGCATGTGGTGTTTCCTTTCCCTCATAGTTCTGGATTTTGATTTTAAAATAAAATGATGAAAAATATAATTAAAGCTGCCATTTTTTCCCCTCTGCCACAGGATTCCTATTGTTATACAGACCTTACTGTTACAGCTTTGGCCACAGCCAAAACTGGGCACATCAAGCCTTCTCCTGGTAGAAATAACTGGAGTGTGGAAGACTTACTCTGGGGGCTGCAAATTCCATAGTTCACCAAGCAGTATGACTATATGGTGGATTCTGGGAGTTTTAGTCCCCAAAAAGTAACTTCCCCAAGCTCTGGAGAAAAGCTTTACTTGTACTTTCTTGTATGGTAAAGACTGGACTAGATGTGATGCGTTCCAGCTCTGTAATTCTATTGCCATGTGTATCATCTTAAGGATTAGCAAATCTTTTGCAGCATGTTGAGTCTTGGAACTGAGTGATGAATTGGGCTCTAGTCCATTGCTACTCAAAATGGCAGTCTGTGTTGATCCCTAAATCTTTGGTTGCTAATGCCTGTGAGATTACAGGAAAGAAAGCAACAAGGGAAGCCAACAGCTACAAAGATTGTTCTAGTCTCTGGCACATTGGGGTAGAAGTTACCAATACCCCACATCAGAGCACTGCTGTAGGCCAGAAAAATCTATGTTACACCTGCCACTACAATTCTACCTTGTAGGACTCTTCAATAGGAATATGAATTTTGAAACATCAGTTTTTCATATTAGGTTGGAGTTAATGGAACAACAGAAGGGCCAGAAATAATAAAGGTGACATATACACCTTAATAAATTTGATGAATTCTGCAACAAGGCAGGGTTTGTGGCTGTGATTGTGAAATAGAGGAGTTTAATGAGTAATGAGCAAGATTTGCGGTAAGGAAGTACAAATCGTGTTGGGGGGAAGGAATAGAAAAGCGTTGATTGGAGAGGAGAGGCAAGGCATCAGCTACAAAACTGCAATAAAACAGTTTAAAAATTCTGACCACACCAACTACTGGGAGGTTTGTAGCTTTGGAAGGACGTGCAGTTTTTTAAATACAATATACACGTACATGGATAAAAGATCACAGAAAGATGCATCGTGTTCTTCTTCCTATTTAGTAATTATGTCCAGATGGAGGTGGTGGAGAAAGTTCACCTTGTTTCAGGTAAAACACAAGATTCAAATTTAGTCTTCTCAGACTTTCATTTTTTTTAAAAAGAAAAAAAAACTTGCCCAGATGAAATCACTTTGATTTACTAAGGTATCATTTGGGTAATTAAAAAAAGAGAGCAAAGCACTAAAACTTTGCCAGCACAGGAGAATTCTTCCACCTCTGAATTTTGCCAATTAGTGAGTATGTGAACAAATCCAATTAGGACTTTTTCCCCCTCACACAAACACAAAAAAAGGCATTTGTAGAATGTCATCCCCATATACAGAGTTTTGCAGCTGTACGTTTAATTATAGTGATGCTTGGTTCAGCTTTGTATTTTTTCACAGTGATCTATTGCAATTATTCTTTTTACAGTGTTACCAGACAATTAAAAACCCATATGTGTGTGTGTGTGTGTGAGCGCGCAACATTTGTGCTGTCTTCAGTTCAGCACCAGTAGCATATGTCATATCCTTACAATAGGTTTAGAAATACTCTTTTTCAGAGATGCCTATTATAGTATTTTCATTTAACTGCTTACTGCTTACTACATTTAACTGCTTACTGGAGGAGAGATCTATCTAAGTTCACAGGAGGGAAGGTGTTCTTGTAACTGGCTCTGTGTCCGCTCCATTTACGCTGACACCCCACACACTTTCAGTGGTGGGAAACAGAGGGGAAGCACTTTTACCCCCGTGTCAAGGGCTATACTCCCTCTGAGCGATTTTGCTGAGCGAGACACATGCTAGTTATGAATGGGGCCAGGCCCCCAAACGGCCAGGGCTATTGGGAGCAGAGCCATTCCTTCAGCCAGGCCAAATTCATTAGAATGTCTTGAACTGAGTAAAGATCATCTACCCCAGGCTTTCTACTGTGTCTCTGTGATGGTTAGAGCAGTTGGCACATGGCCTTAGACAGGAAAGGAACTAAAGAACAATAACACCATCATCTTCAAGCATCTGAGGAGACGATGGACCTCTCCGCAGTACACTGTTATAGTGCTATTATTCCACTTCCAACATTCTGTGGAATTCTGGGGTTTGTAGTTTACTGAGGCCAAAGAGCTCTCTGGCTAAGACTTCTTAATGCCCCTCCATAAACTGCAAATCCCAGGATTCCACAGGATGTCGAAAGTGAAATAATAGCAGTATAACAGTATGGTGTGGAAAGGTCCTAGATTCTTATTTCCAAGAACTCCAGATTTCTAAACACACCTCTTTTCTCTTTTCTTGACACCCCTGTTGTTCCTCCTCCCTTTGGCACTTCCCTCTTTTTCTCTTTTCTTCCTCTTTCTCCACACTTTGCAGGCTGCCGACAGTCTTGCTAAAATTTTGAAAGCATTGTCACAGGAATTAGGCTTTAAGTAGCATGAAATGAGACCAACAGCCATCAGGTTGCCCACCCCTGCTTAAGAACTAATCTTAATAGTAGATATCCCATCTCTGCCTGCATTATTTCCCTACCAACTACCTCTCTAAGTACACTAGGGGTGATAGCATTTTATTTCTTTTTTGTTAAATTTCTGAATAGGTGAGATGTCTATAAATGTTCCATGCTGCCTCAGCATCTGCTGAGCCAATGGCCAGGGCTTCTCATTTCAATATATTGAAACCAGGCTGGTAATGCGCTGTAGTGGCAAGGTTTCAAAGTCTATTTTGCTTCAGTTTTAATTGGTGGAACCTTCTGTTTTTCTCCCACATACTCTACATGCTATGAGAATGGAGAGCCATTTTTAGTAAGAATTATGGGCTGGGCAGGGAAAGATCCTGTGTCCCACCGCCAACATTACTTTTCTTATTTCACTTTCAAATGGCCAGTTTTCAACAGGGCCAGGACACAGGACATCTCCAAAAAGCTAAATTTGCTCCAGAACCTTCTATTTTCTCACCCTCCAACTGACAGCCAAGCTGGTGAAAAGTAGCACGGACACAGAGCTGACCACTGAAAGTTTAGGACCCTCAAATGTTGAGGGTGATCTGTATAACTCTAGCCAAGTCATTACCTTCTCTTTGCGGCCTCAGTTGCCCAGTCTAAGAAGAGTGTATAATAACATCTCCTTACCCATTGAGTTCTTTTGACTGTGAAGTGCTCAGCAGAGCTAACATGTTATTACTGCTGCAATTTTTTCTGCCATTAAATCTTTGCTGATAACTGGTATAGTGGTGTGATGGGGAGGGGAGCAAAGCTCCTTCCTTTTGTACATGAATGCTAAAAGTCCAGGGATTAGCAAAGGACACATTAACGGAGAGCCCTGCTTTCAGTGCCACTATCATGCTTCAGCCCCCTGAAACATTTCACAAAGCAGCTAAATATATACCTGCCGTTCTCAAGGTACATCTCTCTTTCTCTCTCTGCTGGAGGTGTAATTGGAGAGTCTGTGAAATTACAGCTGTGGGTACTGGCATTTTGGATCTTCTTGTCTGGCATAATAATTTTTTTTCCCCAAGGGAGAGGATATTTAACTTGTCTTGCTGGCTCCTTATACTTATAATTACAGGCCCACTAATTTATCAGAATTACTGAAATATTGGCCACCTCAGGAGTTAGGACCAATGCTGTGGGAATGCTCCCCACATCAAACCTATTTTTGCTTATCAAAGTAAGGTTTGATGTATCTTAACTTCTGGTGTAGCATCTCTAGAGGAAGACTCTGGCACACAAGAAGCAAAAGAAAATGTAAATTTTATGCAAATGCTTTTACTCTTGGACCAACCCAAAAGACGTAAAAATCTGGGCAGCTTCTCAAGATCTTCATCAAGCATGACATCGCAAAGATCAGCCAGTGGAGGGGAATGGGGAAAAATCATGATCTTTGAATCTTTGACCAAAGATCTGCTTTGTTTGGTTTTGAGATACAAGAAAGACCTGAACATTCTCAGGTGGCATCTAGGGGCCTGGAGCTATTTTTGAGATATGTTTTGGTGGGCAGGGGCTCAACACTGGGAGAAAGGTTATCATTTTTTACCTACTTTTACCTCCCCTAAGAACAAATTGTGCTTGCAAGTGTCTTACCATTTAAGGATGTTTCAGTAATTATAGATGGAGAAAGTATTTTGACCCTCTCCATCCATTATTATTGAAACATCGTTAAATGTTAAGAGACTTGCAAGCACAATTTGTTCTTAGAAGTTTGCTCCATATGTTCAGGATAACTTACTCCCAAGTAAATATGCGTGGGGGTAGACTGAAGGCAAGCTTTATTATTCTTGGGAAAGTTCAAGGCTGATAGCTATTTGTCTTAATATTTCTTAGTGCTTGCTCACTGAGTATGCTTCAGACTGATAATGTCTATCAACTATGTGGGTGTCTTCATGGTTCAGTTTTGCCAAACCATTTCAGGGGAGTGCTCAGCCCCCAAGCATAGTCTTGGGGTGTATGTGCACACATCCCTCCGCTCCCCCATTCCAAGTTCCATGAACTGGGCTCATCAGATAACATGAGGATATCAGATTTTGCCTAAAGTAGCTGCTAGGTTTCCTGGGTTCAGGAAAAGCAATAGAATAGATTCTCCATTTTGAATAGATCCCCGCTCCCAGTGGTTAAACTTAGAGCTGTCTCAGTCTTAGAACTGTCTCCATATAAGTTAATTCCTACATTAATGCCGCAGGCTTCTGAATGCAAACATCCTATTAAGAATCTGAATTCACCCATTGCTGTTAGACACTGAATCTTGGCAAGGCTGGACTTTTGCCAGCGAGGCAAGTAGTGAGTGCAGAATCTAACTGAGCAAGAAGATGAAATCATGTGTCGGAGAGGCAAGCTGTGGTACAGCAAGGAACAAACAAAGTAACAGTGGTCCAGTGCAAATGAGGAGCCGAGGAAAGCATGTTGGGGCATTAGATAAAGCAGAGCTTGAGAAAGTTGTTGTTTGAGCTACTGCTCCCACACCTCCCATGGCAGCATGGAAAGAGAAACAGGCAAAGGTATGAGAAGCTCTGTGATCTACACATAATGGATGTTCTCTTGTACAAGTCTGCTAGCAGCATGTTTTTAAGGAGACGGGAAAGAGTGATAACTAATTACAGCAGAGAAGGATGAAGCCAAGTAAAGAGTCCACAGAACTACTTACATCCCAGAAGCCCACTGAGTTTTTGCAAGGTTAATAAATTGCCAGCATGATGTAGCAGTTTGAGCATTGTTTTACAGCTCTGGAGAAGAGGGTCAGAGTCCCCTCTCAGCAACGGAAACCCACTAGGTGACCCTGGGGCAAGTCACATTCTCTCAGTCTTAGAGGAAGGCAAAGGCAACCCTCCTCTGAAAAAATCTTGTCAAGACAATCCTGTGATAAATTCACCTAAGGGTCACTATAAATTAGAAACCGCTTGAAGGTACAAAACAACAGTAAATTGCTTTATATACCTTCTGTGTTGTCATTTAAGCAGGGAGCATTGCATGCTCTTCCTGGTAGTGGCTCTTCAGATGAAGGCCTTCTCCATGATGCATTATCTCATTTTTGGGAAAGAAGATGCCAAGGGCTGAGGCTGGACTTGGGATGTGTAAAGTTCAGCCCTGTTTCCTGAAGATCACCCCCCAGTCCAGTTTCTGTGAGGCCTTTAGGTGAAGTCTACACGTCGTCGTGGTGGTGCTGAAGGAGGAGGAGGAGGAGGAAGAAGTAGAAGAGGAAATGAAGAGATGGAAAGGAAGAAAGTAGAGGTGGAAGGGCAGGAGGAACACAGAAAAGTGGGAAGGGTTTTTAGGATAGGTTGATTAGGTGAGTCCAAAAATGAGAAAGTTGTAAAAGTCAGCACCCTCAGAAGTCTGAGTTCTTAAATCAAGCCCAAGTAATCAACAACCACAACAAGCCTGAAGGAAACAGAGGAGTGTGGTGACTGCATGGAGGTGATTTATGGGGTTTCACCAGAAGCTGTTTCCCAAGGTTTAGGATATCTCACAGCAGGGCCAGGCTGTCTTTCATTCTCACCCCCTCCTGCCACTAAACTATTTCCTTGTTTATTTATTTATTAGTGCCTTCCTCCCACCCCAAATCTAGCAAATTTCTAACCTATATAAATCCAATTATCCATGTTTTGCCTTCAGGGAGTGAGGGAGATTAATGCAAGTATTTTGGCAGGAATATAAAAGGAAAGAAGTGGTAATAACAATAAAGGCTCATAAAGAGGAACTGATCGCCAAGCTTCTGCCTGGGAGCCAAGCTGTAATTCTCGCAGCACTTTCTTGCCAATGCCAGTCAAGGACCTTTTAGAGAAAGGCATGATGAAGGAATGGAACCAAAGCCCTTCTTTGCACTCTGAATGGTTTCCCCAAGCGCACAGGGGAATTGTGGCATGGATGGGCAAATCAGTTTGTTTCTGACCCACATCATGTCGTCCTGTACTCATGCATAAGTCTAAGAATAGGTAAAGAAATTTATCAAATTTGCCTGTCTACCAAAAGGGAAGGGAGTCTGAACATGCCAAGACTTCCACAGTTTAAATGTTGGATTATGTCCCTGGAGAGCAGGGTTCAATTCCCCTCTCGGCCATGGACGCCCACTAGATGACCTTGTGCACATCACACCCATTCAGTCTCAGAAAATCCCATGATAGGTTCATCTTGAGGTCTCCATAAATTGGAAACAACTTGAAGGCACACAACAACAATGTACATGTGCACACAAAGCTCCTTGTATTTCCCACCAAAAAAAGTTGCATTTATGAAAAATGTTATATGTTGCACAAGCATATTTTGTGTTAAAAACTTCCCTACAAAATTTTGGTAAAAATAGGTCCCTGGAAACCAATCACAAATTAAATTCCAGAAAGGAAATTACATTTGCATGCATATTTAAATACGTTTTTACTTTTATTTTCATTAAAAAAAGGGGTTTTTTTGTATATGAGGATAGTGAAGGATATTGGACAGGTTTCCCTTTCTTGACAAGTTGTCATGCTTTGTTAAGAGGTCACCAGCTTCCACAAGAGTTCCTGCCGTCAGTATACAAAGTTAAAGAGAATTTTGCTTTTCATCGAGGTTTTTGATTTGTAGGGAAGAAAAATACCTCTGTAGAAAACTGCTTCCCTTTGTGAAACAAGCCATACAGATGCAACAAGTGCAAAGGACTATCTGATGTGATGGAAAGATGCAAAGATCTTTTTTAAAAAATCTATGTGACAAGGCAGCAGTTATTGTTATTTTGTACAAACTTGGGGCAAAAACCATTCTTGTAAATAAGATCTCACTCACAGAGAAAGGACTTCTCTCTGACAGAATAGGGGGAAGAAAAAGGTAATTTTTCATAATCGCATGTGAGAGAACAAGGCAAGCACAGATTTATACCTCTGGTATGTTTTCTTGCAAAAAGCAGATTTTTTTTTTTAAAAAACCTTGTCGCAATATGGTGTGTGTGTGTGTGTGTGTGTGTGTGTGTGTGTGTACATGTATGCATGCACATTGTGAGCCAAGAACTGAACAGGAACATTTGGGAAGTGTGAAATACAATGTTTCAATTTATTTAAAGGACTTTTATGCCATTCTGCTGCCAAAAAGGCTTGTGGAACGACTTAAGTGCAATCAATAAAATACAGTTCCAGCCCACAAGCTCGTCATCTAGAAGGACATAACATTAAAAAAGGGGGAGAACAGGGCTGGAGGAGAGCCTTTCAGAGGGTCAGTGGAATGCCTGCGTTTCTCACCTCGGCTGTTTTTACTTCAGTGTGCTGAAATGGCTTGTTGTGGTGATGGAAGCAGTAGGAGATTTTAGCTGGAAGGTGTATGCTACTTTAGTGCTTCTCATGCTATCTGTTTGTGAGGCAGGAGAATGCAGGCGTTTATTTTTCTTACGTGTACCATATTGACAGTCTGGAATGTGTCCAGAGGAGGGCAACCAAAACGGTAGAAGGCCTGGAAACTATGAAGCCCTATGAGGAGTGGCTTAGGGAGTTGGATACGTCTAGCCTGAAGAAGAGAAGGTTAAGAAGCGACATGATAACTGTGTTTAAATATTTGAAGGGTTGTCATGTGGAGGATGGAGCAAGCCTGTTTCTGCTGCTCGAAAGACTAGGACATGGAGCAGTGGCTTCAAACTGCAGGAAAAGAGATTTCATCTAAACATTAGGAAGGACTTTCTGACAGTAAGAGCAGTTTGAGAGTGAAATACGCTGCCTCGGAGTGTGGTGGAGTCTCTTTTGGAGGTTTTTAAACAGAGGTTGGATGACCATCTGTCAAGAATGCATTGGTGGTGTATTCCTGCATGGCTGGGGGTTAGACTTGATGGCCTTTCCAACTCTGTGATTCTATTTTTGTGTCCATTGGCTACAACAGTTTCTTTCCTGGAGTTTCTCTAAGTACCAACAGTTGATGGGCTGACACTAGCTCAGTGACCACCACTTTGAGCAGCACTGGGCTGAGTCACATCAGAATTCACAGTGACTGAATTCTTCAAATATCCTTGTTGTGTGATGATACAGGATACACCCCCTAAATGGTCCTTTACAGAGTGTTTGAAATGCATGTGAAGAGCTGGACTCAAAACAGTTGTTGTCCATGTTTTAGGATGCTGGACAGGATGTAAGCGACTCAGCAGCTGCCTCTTGAACTGAGGGAAGTGTCCAGTTCAGAGGCCTGTTTGCACTGGTTTCAACAAACAGAAGACTGTGTAAGCTGCAGTGGGTTCAAGGATATATAACTGTAGCACATCTACTCTCCCCTAAAAGGCAATATTAGCATGAGAACAGCCCTAGCTTAGGCCGTCTCTGTACTACACTGTTATAGTGCTATTATTCCACATTCAACATCTTGTGGAATTCTGGGGTTTGTAGTTTCCTGAGGCCAAAGAACTCTCTGCCTGAGAATTCTTAAATGCCTCTCCTTAAACTACAAGTCCCAGATTCCGTAGGATGTTGAAAATGGAATAATAGCACCATAGCAGTGTAATGCAGAAATGGCCTCAGTGGGTAAAACATCTGTTTTTATACAGAAGAGCCTGGTTTTGATTCCTGCTTTGCTGTTTTGTTTTTAAATTTGTCTGCACACAGAAAACCAGTGGTGCTATAGACAATTCCCCATCCGTCCTCCCTGTCCCCTTCCCCCTTCCCCCTTCCCCCCTTCCTTCCTTCCTTCCTTCCTTCCTTCCTTCCTTCTACATAACTGATCACTAACAAAAATGGCATCTCCCCACTGGCAGCTTGAAGTAATACAGCCCACCTGAAATTCTGTTTCTGCATGAATATGCAGACTAGCTCAAGTTGAGCAGAATTTAATGGCCGTTTACCCTCTGGTCAGTTTCCGATGGGGACTGCAGCAGCCGTCTATGGCTTGAAGTTCGTTTTCCAGCAACACGCATCAAGAAACAACAATAGAAACAATGGCTGAGATAATGCCTCCCCTTAACAACCTCCAGCTCTCCTGTCACATTGTGCCAAGCTCATCACTCTCCCTTTATTACCATACCTCATTTTATAACCTGCTTTATCAGTGACATAAAAAGGAAGGGGGAGGGGAGAGAATAGCAACATAGCCTGTAATCAAGTCATCATATTGTAAATAGGAAGCAGACTGTTAGTAAAAAATGGAAGGAAGGAAGCATTTACACCTTAAACGAAGAGACTTCTTTATGTTGTAGTCACATTTAATTCAATCAGAGAAGCTGTTAAATCTCAGGCTGAAAAGTCACTGTGCTATCGGTGCTTTTCTCTTCTGTCACAGCGGGTGAAAGAGAAAGACGGGAAAACATTTTCAGGGAGCCTTGGAAGTCTTTCTCAAAATCAGTTAGGCCTTAGGGTCGCTCCATGATGGAGCTGTTTTTGGAAACTGTCACACTGTCCCCTTACTTTTTTTTCCTCTTTCTTCTTCATAAATATTCTGTTAAGTGAAACTGATTTGTTTAGCTTTCCAGTCTGAGCTTTATAAATTTAAATTTGTATATATTTTTAAAAATTTCTTTTAATTATTACCTGCAACTGTACAATTGTGTAACTGTCTGAGCCTAGATGACACCTCTCACACCTGTAAGAACAACTCTGGGGCTTTGCTAGAAAAAAAGGAGGAATGAGCTGTATGGCAGCAAACTCACTTCTTGCTCTTTATGGGCTGAGTATGAATATGGAAGCAGTCACAATTGTTTGTGAGATATCATAGCTGGATTACGTTGAGGACTGTAAATTCAGAAGAGATAATGGTCTACTTTGATCAACCATTCTTATAACATAAGCTCTTAGGCTATGAAAAAGGAGACTGTCTTTGATCCTATTTAAATATCAAGGAGTTTCCAAAAGGATCATGAAATCAACATGGGAAAATACCAAAGAGCCAAAGGGTTCTTGGAAGCTCCCATGACATGCTGAAGAGGCAAGCTTCTCTTCACTGTAAATGTCAAGACTGTAAACTTAAAAAAAAGTTCCCTGCCTCTTCAGCAAGGCAAGTGGTCTTAGTGGAAAGAACAGGATGGTCACAAATGAAAGCAAGAGCCAAAAATGAGGTTTCCAAGATGAAATCACCAGTGCATGGGACTGTGAAGTCCCTTTTAAGAAATCTATATCAGAGCCTCACATTTGTTGGAGGGGAAGGGAATATGCCTTGTGGATGAATCAGATTAAGTGCAGAGAATTCAGAAAGGCTAGTTCCAAACTTCTCTCCTTCTGATAGAATCACAGAGTTGGAATGAGGCTCATGGGCCATTAATTCTAACCCTCTTCTCAATGCAAGATATCCATCCCCAGCAGGTAGTTGTCTGGCCTCTTTTTGAAGATGTCCAGAGAAAGAGATCTCACCGTCTCTCTAGGCAATTGGTTCCATTGCCAAACCCCTCTTACTGTTAAGAAGTTCTTTCTAATGTTCAGTTGAAATCTTTTATCTTGTAATTCCAGACCATTAGACCTGGACCTATCCTCTGGGGCAATGGAGAACAGACCTGCCCTCTCCTTTCTGTGATAGCTCTTGAAGTATTTTAAGAGGGTAATCATGTCAACCTCCAGTCAGAGCCATGCATCCTTCATTCTGTAGTTGTGTATTTGGTTTTTGTGGCCTAAATGTAGAATTCTGCATTTTGTCTTTATTGAATTTCATTTTATAATTTCTGCTCAGTTTTCTAGATCCTTTTGAATTCTGCTCCTATCTTCCAATGTGTTAGCCTTCCAACTCAGTTTTTTGTCATCTACAAGCCTGATTAAGATTCCCTCCACTCTGTCATCTAAGTCATGCATAAAAATCTTGAAGGCCATAGGACAGAACCACAAGGCAGTCCACTCGGGACCTCCATCTAATTTGTAGTGCAACCGCAGATGAAGACTCTTTGAGCATGGTTTTCCAGCCAATTATGGATCCATCTGACAATGTTCCCTATCAGAGCTGAGCAATAGTGTGAACTGAGCCAGTAACTGTGGAATCAATCAATAGTCAGGGTCACAGGACAACCAAAGGGATACATGACATATTTAGAGCTCAGGAAGACCTTGGCCCCATCCACACTGCACACCTATAGTGTTATTCTTCTCCTCTAACTGCCATGGCTCCATCCTAAGGAATCCTTGGGCTTGTAGTTTTATGATACAGTGGAATACTTAGGCTGAGAATTCTAATGCCCTCCCTAAAATGCCAATTGCAGGATTCTATAGAATGGAAGTATGGTAATAAAAGTGGAATAATTGTGCTATACCTGATCATCCTCCAGTCACTTGAGCAAGTCTTCATGGAAAAGAAGACCCACTTAAACCCTGGGTTTTGGCCAGAGTATGGGATGGAAACAGTCTTGGTGAAGCTAGAGGAGCAAAAGCTATGTGATAATAGGTATTGGAATGAAGAAATAAGCAATGCAAGGCCATTGAGGTTTTTTTGCGATGGTGTTAGATGTGGGAGCAGGCAGTATAGCAATGTAAGGATTTAGAATGATAGATAAAATTTTAGATTTCATCAAGGTCGACAAGACTTAAGGGCTCACTGGTTCTCTGTGTGTGAGTGTCTGGCTCTTGGCCTTGGTTTCTAGTCTAGTCTGTAACTCTGCACTGATAATGGCTTGGCTTGCAGAGTTTTTGTGCAGATGAATGAGGGGAGACTCACAAAGATCTTTGCATGCTGCCCTGGATGTGCATTAATGATCAATAGAATTCTGCTCCATTAAGCTTTCCACTTCTAGTGACAGAGAGAGTACCATCTTTTAGGAAGACATTGGATATTGATTTGGGGATTGGAAGTGATGAAGGGATTGTGGCATCTCTTTGTCAGCTGTTCCATTGATTCACTCATTCAAGTCTGTTTTGTACCTGGTCCAATATTCCTCTCCAGCTGCCAGAGTTTGTCACCCTTTTGTCTGTGAGGCTGAAAAGAGAGCATATACCTATATGAGGATTTTTACTTTTATTTTTCTGGTCCATTGGCAACCTCACCAAACCGTACAATGCACACCAAACCCCTCTTCTCTCACACACACATGCGTGGGGGCATATAATGTACACAATAGTGCTTAGTGGTTTGCTAATAGTTTTTCAAATATGAGGAGTAGCATGGATGGGAAAAATGGACTGAGTGAAGAAAAGCGTTGCCTGCATCACTACCAGGTAATCTTTTTGGGAAACTCAAGAATGCATGCTGTTCTAGAAATACAAGTGTTCAGCAGGGTTTGAGGGGTACCAACTCCCCATTGTGGGTGCAAAAAACAAAGTAGCAATTTCAGCCAGAGTGGTGGTCAAGCTACCTTTCACCTCCAACTCTGTGTCATGTTTTCCTTTGATTTTTTTAGAAATTGAAATAGCTCCTGGAGTCTGCAATCAGAAACAAAGGAAGCATGGTGGTAGCACATAACTCTTACCATGATGATCATATATTTTCCCTCGTTCATCCCCTTCCTCCAAGCTGGTTGCCCTATCAGTGAGGAAAATTATGAGGAAAGAGTTAAATGCTCCCTCCAGACATGTTCTTTCTCCATCTTTCATTGTGACTTCCTTCAGTGCCCCCCCTTTTTTTTGACAAAATGTTGGAGACAATTTATATAGGCTTGTATGGAACATTCAGCTTACCCCCAAAACAGTTGGCATGGAGTAGTATAAGAACCTGGGGCGATCTTCTGCTGACAGTGCACTTTTGTTTGAAACTCTGGCATCCTTGATGCTATGACTGATCTGATAATTGTGCAGGGGAAGGGGGTGTCACAGAGCTGAGTTAATGATGTTAAAGAAAAGACTATGTATTTGATCTGATAGTTCATGTCCTACTATCTAGGTCATGTATATTTTTAGACCTCCCTAACATACTTTCATTTTCCATATGTTAAAAAAATGTAAGATGGACAGCTGACTAGAGATTGAGACAATAGCACAAGATAACGTTTCAACACTAACTGAAAGAAAAGGGGAACAAAATGAGATTGGGATCCAGAGATACATTTTCCATTTCTCTTTCAGCAGTTCTTGTATTTTTAGGCTGTGCTGCCCCCAAAGCTGAAGTGCAGCCTGAATTTTAGAGTCTTAAAAAGCCCCAGGAGCTATCTGATAAGTTATCCTGACACCAAGTGACAAACTCGCAATTGATATTCTCTGGAGGCTGTAAATGCAGGTTCTGCTAGGTTTCTAGAGCAAGTTTCATCTCCTACCTGGAGAATCGGTTATCTGTTATGACATCTCCCTTGCTTTGCTGCTCTTGATGTTTCTCTTTGTTTCCTGCCATGGCAGGCAAGTAAATGCTTTGGAAAACTTGTGCATACATTATGTTTTTGCCACATGTACCTGTGAGTAATTGTCACCTGGGAACTGGAGTAATGCAGTGTTAGCTCTAAGCCTAATCCAAATATATCCTAAATTCTCTAGATGGCCCTAGGCAAGCTATTATAGCTTGGCATGACTCTGTGCAATGTGGATAATGCTGACCAGACTTACAGGAATGTAGTCAGATTTACTGAGATAATGTTAGGGAAAAAAATCCTTGTAAATGCCAAATAATGTATCTCTCATCTTTAGACTGTTTAGTAACTGAGAGATAACATCCTAGCTTTTCTAAGACACATGACCATTGTTCATTGGTGAGCTGTTCAAAAACCAGTTAAACACAGTAAAAGTAAATACATGTGATGTTAGCTATGCAAACAGTGCAGTAGTGACACCTATTGATAGACTTTAAGTATTACAACATAGCATGATTAAGATATCAGATAGGAGGAGAAGAGTACCAGTGTCTCACAGTCCTGAGAAGAATATATTTGAAAAGAATGAGGGTACCTTACACACTGCGCAATAGCAGAATTCCATATCTGAGTTGTAAAAATTCAGCCTTTCGTGGGCTAAGATTAGGAATACATGCAGGTTTAACAACAGTAACATGTTAAATACATGGTGTTTATACATGCCTTCAAGTTATCTGTTGACTTATGGAGACCCCATGAATTTGTAGGGTTTTCTTAGGCAAGGACTACTCAGAAGTCATTTTGCCAGTACCTTCCTCTGGAATATGGTATTCATTGGTGGTCTCCCATCTAAGCATCAATGAGGGATGACTCTGCCTAGCTTCAAGATCAGATAGGATCTGGTGCCTTTAAAGTATTTAAGCCTAACATGTGGTAACAGGCTTTTAATTCTGCATGCTACTGAATACAAATGTATACTCAAAAGGAGAAACTAGTGGTAGAAACCTGACCTCAGAATGTGTTCACTGATGATAGGCTGACAAGCCCCTGTTGGCTTTCCTAACATTATTTGGCATTTATTGATTTCTTTTGCTTATTATTTAGCAGCAAATTACTTCAGACTTGAGCTCATGCATATCTTTTCTGATCAGCTTGGTTGCCATAAAATTGTTCTGAAATTTCCCCAGAAGCCCCTTAGAGAAGTGGAGGATAGATTGTGCGTTTTCTGTATCTTAGACATGCAGTCCCCCCACCCCAGGGATTTTCAGTGGGGATGTTCAGCCCCAAGGTCTCCTGGGGGACTAGTGCAGTCCCCTAGCCTCTCACAGTTGCTACCCTTGACTTCTGTGAATGGGCACAACGAAGGCTAAACATCTGTTCAATAGAAATGGAAGTATTTGCATCAATGTGGGGGAAGGGATAGTGTGTGTTAAACACTGATGGATGAAGTAATAGAAGAAGTGGTTTTTTTTTGGGGGGAGACTGGGAAAACTGCTTGGCACTTATTATAGTTTAACAACACTGTGTATCTGTTACACAGTTGTTAGCACTATATAAGCCTTAAATAATCAATTGGTATTTAATTAGCATACAGTGCAATTACTGCCTTCCTAAATCTATAATGATAAACCAAAGTTGCACGTTATTGGATGCTAATTACTAGCTGATGATTAGAAACAGCTAAAGAAATTTGCCAGCCTCACTTGAGATATAATACGGCATGTCCATTGCATATTGCTGAGCAGAAAAGCATGGCTTTTTTTTTCTTCATCCCCTTCCGTGGCTTACAAATCAATGGCTGCTTAATGTACAATATTTGTCTAATTAACTCTAAATTATATTCTCATTGACAACATTTCAGAGTAAGGGATCTGCATCGTCTATGATGGATTAAACACAGAAGGCCTGTTTCACTGAGTGGAATTCATGCTTGCCATTTTGTTGTGCCTGTCATGAGGGACACGGGTCGTGCATCTTTCAAACCATCCTCCCTCCCCAGTTGTTTCTTCTTCTTTATATATCTATTCATCAAATGAGGAAGTGATATGTAAAATCTGATTTGCAAATTTAAGTCTTCTTAAAGAAAGGGCTATATAAAGGTTAGAATATATGCAACATAATGCCAAGTTGGTCCCATGTTGAGGGAAATTTGCAAATCCAAAAAGAAGTCCAAGTTCAGGTACTGAAGCACTAAGTACTAAGAACCTTGGTTCAAGATTGGTGCTGGGACTGGTACCAGTGGCACCTGGTGATTTCAGTGTCAGTGTAGTGGTGAATATTCTTTAATTAAATTCCAAAATTTCAAATTTCCATTGCCACTGGAACCACCAGATCTTACTGACTAGCACACTTCCTAATCCTGGTTTGCATGAGAAGCCATTCCCATGCTGCTTCCCAGTGTGAGAGTATGATGTGTCTTACAAAAGCAAAAATGTGTCAGCCATGTAGCATGAGTGACGGATTTGGATGTGATACCCCTTGGCCCCATATGAGAATCAGCTTGTCTTTCACATCCTATTAACAACTCCACTGAATGGATGTTAGAGCAGAAAATGCCAGAAAATGAGTCAGTAGGATTCTGAAGGAGAAAGTGCAGGAGAGAGATGGTCATCTCTACCAAGCATCTTGCCACGTTGGACAAAAATGTGCATGAATCCATAGGTGTTCAGTGTTCAAACACCAGGAACATGGACCTGGAGATGTTCCAGAAAAAAGGGAAATGCAGATATGTATGGATCAGGGCTGAGGATTCAAAATATCGTGTCTTGAGGGTAGACAGAGATGCATTAGGTGCTACTCAGAATTTTCTCTCCTGTTTGGTGCTATTAAGGTATGGGGACTGGGCTTTGTTTTCTATGCTGCTGAATGGGATGTGTGGTGGTTTTGCTGATGGATGTGTTTATGCTGGCTGCTGTTTGTGTGACCTGATTTTTTTAAACTGCTGCCATTGTGTAACTCTTAGAAGCATCGATTTAACAAAAAAGAGTCCCTGCTCATGCTAAGTGGGATGCAGACAGCCTTTATCTAAGCATCCTTAAAGCTGAAAAAAAAAACATAGGAAGAGGAGCTTAACCTCTCCTTTTCTGAAGACCCTACTTAATTCTAGGCACTTGGGGGAGCTGTTCTTTCTTGAAGCCTAAACCTGAAATCGTTAAGGATCAAGTTAGACCTGATGATGATTATGCGAACACAGTCAATGTGAGCATTTGTTTTTGTAACATTAATATCAGTCTGGGAATGGTAAGTGCTTGAGAAAGGGATTTTTTTTTCTCACTCTCTGCCATGGTTTCCTCCTCCCACAAATTCCTCTCTGGATATGCTGCTTGCAGTACAAGAGAAGCTTCTACTGGGCAAGCACTTCAAAGAGCTTTGTAGAAGAGACTTTTTGTTAACTGAGACTGTGGTAGGACAAAGATGCATTTCTTTGCTAATTTCATTCTCAAAAGAAGGAAGGAATAATTTTGGGAACTTTCTTCCTGCTGCAAGAAATTTGCAATTCAGGACTTACTCTTTGCAAAATTTACACATGGGTTTCATGCCCAGGGAACAGCATTTTCTGTACAGAACCATTTTCTCCGCAGAAAATGCCATTTTCTGTACAAAAGTTTGGCATTTCTGTGCAAAAATACCGCAAGCACATTTTGCACAAAATAAATCCTAAATAGTAAAGATTCTTATTACTCTGGGAATCTGCTTGTTAGGGTTTCTTGACACTCAGTGTTTTTAAATCATTTTTTCACATATTTTTGAAGATTCTTTCCATCTGCCCATACCATACTTTCCATCTCTAGGTGAGAAAGGTTCAGGCTTTCTTTCCTTTCTCTGGTCTTGAGCTGCTTCGAATTTTCAAGGCAGCCATCCTCATTTCATTCATATTTCATATATATTCAAATAATTGACAAATAGAACTAAAAAAAATATAATATTGATTCTTCATTCTCAGATAATCACTCAAAGACTTAGGACATATTCTTCTTATTTTAAATGACACCTCTGTTTTCTTTAGGTCTGGTTCCCTCTGCCTAACCTTCTAATCTGTTAGATTCCTTTTTGCAAGCAAAAAGTCTTGGACCTGTTTCTTTGATTTTCATCAGAGCTTAGGAACATTATTTTGGAAGCTGCAGCTCTGAGAACACCCCAGCTAGTAAAGCCAATGGACATGCTGGTTGGAGCACTCTTGGGAACTGTAGTCCAAAGGAAAAGAGGAACGTTCTCAAGTTCTGGTCTTCTTCGTCTCGAATGAGAACCCAGTATTTAGGGAGCATTGACCATGGTCCTTTTCATACTGCACAGTTTCCATGATGATACCACTCTAAATTGCTGTGGATTCATTCAGTGAAATCCTGGGATTTGTATTTTCATAAAGAATTAAGTATTCTCTGCCAGAGAGCTCTAATACTTCACCAAATCCCAGGATTCTGTAGAAGGCAGCCCTGGCAACCAAAATGGCATCAAAGTTCTATAATTGTATAGTGTGTGAGAAGCCTGAATTTATAGATATTCTTCCCTGCCTATCCTTTCTCTCTCCCTCTCACCCTCTGTTATCACCACTATGATGTTGTGGCATTATGGAGAGTGGCATGTTGTCTCCTTTTGCATTCTCAAAGCAGAGGCTTGTCTTTTTACTTGAAATGTGTGTCACCATTTCTACACGAATAATGATGATAGAGTGCTAATAAGAACAAAGCCTTGATAGTTTATACCCCTCTTTTAATGTGGTCAGAGTCACACTTACCTTTCTAATTTTCACACATTTAAGCATTGGGCCCTGGAGACCAGGGTTTGATTCCTCACTCAGCCATGGAAACCCACTGGATGAATTTGGGTGCATCACACACTCTCAGCCCCAGAAAACCCCATGATAGGTTCACCTTAGAGTTGCCTTAAGTGGGAAACAACTTTCAAGGCACACAACAACAACAAATTCAATGGGATGTAGCACTGCTCAACAATGAACATGCTGTAAGCCGCCTTGGCTTATTTGTTAGCCCACCCTTTCCACATCTTCGTGTCCTGGTCCTCTTTTAACCCTAAGATCTGACAAAACCCAAGACTGCACTGAGTAAGACTGAGAAAGGCAATAGAAATTGGGATGGAGAGGGGGGAGGAACTCTTCTAATAAGCAATTACTGTACCAGCCTTACAAGAGTTTGCATTTCTTGTAAGGGCTGTGTAGTAACTGATGACAATTTCTACTAATTAAATACAAATTAATTTCCATAACTGGGGAGAGAAGTATATTTATAGTGTTGGATTTATTAGTACTCCTTTATTTGAAAATGCCATCCTTGTTTTTCTTAATTACAGTTTGCTATATAATTTCTCTTGTGTAGGTAGGAATTTTAAGCAGCAAAGATATTCTATCACAGAAACAAAGTATGGAGAGAAAGAAAGAATGGGGCAAATTTCCTGGCTAGAGAATATTTCTTCAATTTCAGGTATATGTATATGTATATGTATATGCATCTGTATGTGTATATGTATATATACTAGTATGGTGTGTATATGTGTATGTATGTGCGTGTGTGTGTATGTGGTGTATACATATATACATATATACATATATACATACTTGCCGAAGTGTCATTTAATTGTAATTCATGAGAGGCTCTGGCAGTGTTGTCCACTGTATAATCATCCTCTTCTTTTCTCTGTCGGTGGCTTCACGAGATGCAACCTCCCTTTTTTTCCTCTTTCGCTGCTCCCACAGTAAAATTAACTTCGTCCTCTTAAACTTCTAGCTTAGCTAAGCCTAACACCTTCAGAGAGCTTTTCTGTCTCTAATGGAGTTCCTATAAATTTAGCTTATGTCCTTCAGCCACTGGTGTCAATGCTTCTTAATCATAGTAGCTGGCTACTGCAGGTAGACATTTCTGTCACCGAGTTCCCCTCCTGAAGCTAGGTGTTGTCACAATCCAGAGAGTCTGTGGGAAACTAGGAAAGGTGGACTTGCCCAGTTTCCCACAACCTCTCTGGACTGTGATAGACTTTTCAAGACTAAGCCCTAAATATGAGAATTATTACAAGGTTTGCCTTTATCGTGTCAGTTATATTCACAGATTTGCACAGCAAGGTATGTCTTACAGAGGCTCCCCTTCCTCTCTTAGACACACAAACATGCACAAAAACAAGCTTTCAGGATCTTTGAGCAATAAAACACTGGTGGCTAGTGGCTGTGATCTCAATGGTATACCCTCCAACATTTCACAGATGAAAACAGGCACATGTGTGTCATCAGACAAGCCAAGATGTCAAAAGTTATCAGTGAGAAAAACTGGGAGAAGGTACAGCAGTTAGTTTTTGCCTGAGCCTACTGGGAAGGCCAAGATTCTACCTTCTCTCCTCTCCCGCTTTTGAGTTGGGTGCCAACTACTTCTACACTTTGAACTCAGTTTGCCGCAGTTGAAGAAAGCTGAGGAAAATTAGGGAAAGGAGGAGGAGGAGAGAGAAACTGGGGTATTTTAAAAGCAGTTGAAAAAGTGGGACAACAGGAGATTAATCAGGATTCTCCCTGCCAAATTGGGACAGTTGGAGGATATGCAGTGGGTAGCGAATTATCTCAAGGCTTTAGCCTGAATGCTGACTTAGAGCAGATCACTGATAAGAAAGGGCATCACTGCAACTAAGTGCATGTTGTCAGACAACTTTCAGGTTTAGGGGCCTGGAGAAAAGCTGTTTTCCCCCCTCTTAAGAAGCCTAGATCACACAACCAGTCCTATCCTCTAGCTCTAATTCCATCACTAAGTCCTGATATAATTTGCAGTTCCTGCTCACCTTCCACCTTGCTCAGTTTCCCACTGCCTCTCTGAATTAGGAGAGCAACCAGCTTCAAGATGGGAACTTGTCTTGCTCTTGCATAAGCATTCCACATGCATTGGCCCTTGGAAAACATCAATTAGCTCCCAACCAATTATTATTATTTTTGAAATGCCACTTGATTGGAGCAATAACACAACACAATAATCCAGAACAATTTAGCCGATTGTATTTACTGTGCAAAGAGCCATTTATTCCACAAGCCACGCAGCTGAGGCAAGCGTCTTTAACGTGAAATGGCAAGTGAAGCAGAAGCGAAATGCCATTTCCCCTGCATATATTAGTGGTGTGTCGGCAGGAAGCACCTTTCTCTGCTGATTGCCATTTGCCTGGCATTTTCTCATGCTCACAGAGTTCTCATAGGCAGGCATGGCTGTCACCACTGACAGGGGCAATGGCACTGTGGACACTGCCTGGACACTTTCTGAACATCCGGCAGGACTGGAAGACTGTGCAGTGTGCATATTTTAGTGTACAAAAGAAAGCAAATGAAGAGAGCTCAGCCAACCTTTTGAGTCACAACCCCATCATGTGTCAGAAAACTCAGATATGATGCCAGTTCTTGATTCAGATGATGTCTATTACAAACTCCTCTCACCCCGAATAGCTCAGTCAGCCGTCAACTGACGGCCTCCGTTATCCTTTAAAACCTCACTGGAACCAGCAACTAGCTTCTAAATTGGTCTCATACAATCGTATCTGATAACATGTAGATTTACTATATTTTTTCATTTATCTATGTTTAAGAAGTTGCTTAATACAATATTTATACATTCATCCCAAGATTTCAACATACATCAACTATACATAGACAAAAGAGAGATGTGAAAGAAAAAGAAAATTAACAGTTATAACTAAATAAGTTTCTATGCCAATTTTAGCAATCAATAAAATATAAAAAAGTTAATCAGATTAACCAATCAAAACAGGATTGATTTAAAAAATTAAATAGAAAGCTAGCAAATAAACAAAGGAAATAAGAAAGCAACAACAACAGCAAAGAAGAAATTACTCCCTTTTCACAGTGATAAGTGCTGCCTTATATGCATCTTCTCCTGAAACAGCCCATTAAGTTAAACAAAGGCTTTACAGCAAAAGTAACTTTAATCACTACATGTTTACAATAGTTATCAAAATGAGTTCTTGGACTTATTCTTGGAAACCTGCCACAGAAAAATTCCTCCATCTAATTTTCCAGAGAGGAGTTAAAATTCTCCATTCGCATCTAAATTGTTGGATTGGCTTATCACTTAATGACATTGTCATTAAATTTATTTTTTCAAAGGAATATTAAAATATAGAGAGTACCCATGCTGGATGAGTCCAGGTAGTCTAATGAGATGGGAAGGGGAAGCCCACAAACCAGACATGAGTACAAGAGGGCTCACAAGCTCGTGTCCTCCAGCAAAGGAAAACCAAGAGGCATATTGCTTTGATACAAGAGATATTAGCAGCCATTGATAGCCATATCCTCATGGCCTACTGTTCTTTCTGAAGATATCTTGGCAGCTTAGTGTTTATACCAAGATCACAACCTATTTGGCTTAGACTGCCAGGCAATGCCAAGTTTCAGCCATGATTCCTGCAGATAAAATGATGGTCTCCAGGTGAGACATTCACACCATAGCCAGTTCTCTTCCTGTTTTGGGATGTCAAGTGACACCAGAAAGCCAATCTAGAGATAGATGTTACAAAGTGGTCTCATTCCTTGGCTCAAAATACAAGTTTCAAGGGGAAAGAGAGAAAACTTATAGTTATGAATTCTTCTATGTTATATAGTTTGGATTTTACTCTTCACTCTAATCCAGAGAAGAATCGGTTTTTCCTTTGCCACACAGCCACAAACCTCCTGTCCACCCAGCAACTGCCTTGCCATTCATTCATCAGATATTATCAGATATTATCTCTGTGAGTGAATTGCCAATGCTGGTTCTTCCATAGTTTCCTTTTATTGACAAGTGACTTACAAAAGTCGTCTTCTCTGAATGCATCCCCAATAAACATAAGTATCTTTGAAGTACAAGCCCAAACTCTTATCAAATTTCTGATTTCTAGGTCTTTCTCTCATTTGGCCTTAAGTCTAATGGGTGAAATCCAATTTCATTCCCCAAGTCAAGACAGACTACTGAAATTGATGGGAATTTTGTAACTTATAACTTAACCACCATTTTGGCATCCTCGTGTGCCCTGAACATAGTAACATACCATCGCCATATAGGGAGGAAATAGGGGTGGTTGCATGAACGACCATACAAGCAGAGAATAGACAAAATGGTCTTCTTTGGGGTGGTGAGAGTGAAGCAGAGGAGAAGAAAGACTCCCAAGATTTCCCATGATAATGTCTTTTTCTCCACTCCAGTCTTAATTCAGTCATGTTTACATAATGGTATCACCACCATTCATTTTGAATTCTACCGTGATTTCTTGATAGACTCCTAGAAGAAGGGGAGACAGCTTTTCTGTAACAGCTGGATTTCCAAAGCATTTCTTGACACAGCTGCTGAGCCATGGGCAATAGCAAGGCTGTGTGTCTGTAATTAGTGTACTGCTTGAAACTTGGGAACAATCTTGCCTTTTAAAGAAGCATCTCTTTGCAAGCCCAAGAAGAGCCAGGGATGCTTCTGGCCTCCTGTGCGTCTGTGAAAAGCCAAGAGCTTGCTTAAGGGCTGACCTGATTACCTAGCGTGAATGCGTATTGTGTGTGTATCTTGCGGCGGGTGTTATTACTTAGGTATATCCATTAGATTAGCAGAGCTAAAGAAAACATCCACTTTTTCCCCTCAGAGAAGAGGAGCGGGGGGAATGTTTCATGAAGAGCATTTCACTGTAAGAAGATTTGCTTCAAAGACTGCAGAAAAGTTGTTCAAGCCATTGGATTTGGAGAGGTGGATTGGACATAATGGGGTGGGTCCAGACATGCTCATATTTAGTGTAGACCCATTGAAATCAACTGCATATAAGTTAGCCACTTAAGTCCCATCAGTGCATCTACTTAAAATAGGAGTAGATTGGAGTGTAATGGTTTGGGCATTGGACTATGACCCTTGGGACTAGGGTTCAAGTCCCTGCTTGGCCATGGAAACCCATTCATGGTTCATCTTCAGGTCAGTTTGTTGTTGAAACCTTGTAGTTGCATACAGCAATAGCAAGATCTGCATCCCATCCAGTCCTATCCGAAGTACCCCAGACTGAACCAAGAACAAAAAGTGAGCCCTGATGGTTCAGCGGTTAAATGCCAGTAGTGCAGCCACAACGTTGTGAGTTTGATCCTGCCAGGCTCCAGGTTGACTCAGCCTTCCATGTTTCCATAGGTCAGCAAAATGAGTACCCAGCTTGCTGGGGGCAATTAGCTAACACATTATAAACCACTTAGGGAGTGCTCAGCACTGATAAGTGGTATAGAAATGTAACTGTTTTGCTATAAAATATGGTATCAGTCCCTGACACTAAGAGTAGTGGTATACACGAATAAGTCTAATTGCCCATTCTGTTTTTTTAGGTTATAGTCTTATGCAGATTTACCTTGGAGTAAGTAGTCAGCCATGGTGAGAATGATATCTGAGCAAAGATGCACAGGTCTGGGAAACATGCCTGCTGTCCTTTCCATTTTCATCTCCTCTTTATCCAGTCTGCTGAACTTCTCTATCTACCTAACATTTTGCTTATCAACTTGAACAATATTTGTGTTTGGGAAAGATGGCCAAAGGAAGCAAGAAATCCAGAGGCAGCACCAAGAGATGACGTACACTTGTTAACTGATTCTATCTTAAAAAAAAAAAAGGATAAGTTTTATTTTCTCCCCAGTAATTTCTTTACAAGAATTAATACATCTATGGCCTCTTGAAATTCCTCACTATATTTATAGGCAAAGAAACTAGAGGATAATTTTAGTGAATTTCTCCAGGGATAGGAGATGTATACATATGGTTCCCTGGAGTGTGTTTCTCTATTATTAGTGGTGTTAGCAAAGCATTTTTTCCCCTCTTCCTCTTTCGTCCTAAAGTTAGGTCTCTGCTGCCTCCTCTCATGGTAGGAGCAAAAACTGTCTTGGCAGCTTTACCACAATATTGCATTTTCCACAGTGAGAGGGACTGGTGATATTCCAGAGCTTTCTGGGAGAGGTACAGGAGGGGTAAATCGTGGATAATACCTGGAGAAATTTCTTTAAAGTGGCTATTTAAAAAAAGGAATGTGTTACTAAAAATGTGTTTCACAAATCACACAAATCACCACTTCTAAGGATTGCTAATCTCTTGTTCCTTCCCTATCTCAAACAAGAATAGATGCAGATGTAGCTGGTGTCTCTCATCTCAGTTACATAGAATCTTAGGTCATTTCTGCACTAGACTTTTATACTTAAAAGGCCCCTCCCCAAACTACATACCTCAGGATTCCATAGGATGTTGAAAGTGGAATAATAGCACTAAAACAGTCTAGGGAAGAAATGGCTTTAGAGTTAGGAAGGGTATCATGAATCATCTGATCTGACCCCCAACTCAACACTGGAGCTCCAGCTTAGAGCGTCCCAAGTGGGAAGCTGTCCAGCGAAAGGGACTCCATCACTTCTCTAGGTAATTGATTCTCTTACCAAACCACTTTGACCATCAAGAAGTTCCTTCTAATGTTTGATTAAAATCTACCCTCTGGTCACTTAAAACCATTAGACCTGGTACTACCATCTCTGTGACAGTCCTTTAGATATTTAGAGTGCAAATCATGTCACCAATGAGCCTTCTCTTTACGAGGCCTTCTTCTCTTCTCTTCTCTTCTCTTCTCTTCTCTTCTCTTTCTTCTCTTCTCTTCTCTTCTCTTCTCTCTTCATCTGGTTCATTATATTATTTCTTAGTAATTGTATTTTACATGTAATTCATATGAGGTGTGTGTGTGTGTGTGTGTGTGTGTGTGTGTACACGCGTGTATGCGTGCAGTGTTTCTTCAGCTTCCTCACCTGTAATTATTCATGCATATTATTTTCCCCCTTCTTGTTTTACAAACCCCTGAAGAAGGCCATAGAAATTGTCCTACAGGAGAAGTATGCTTTTAAAATACAACCTGAGGTTCATTCTCTCTTAAGGTGTTCCCATGTCAGTGAATCTTCTCCAGCTTTTAGCCTAAACTTCAAAGAAGCTATCCATGGTACCAAATCCTGTACCCCAAACAGTCCTTGGATAGCTCATTTAAACTTCTGACTAGAACCCAGAGTAGATTTGTCATCCCTACTGACATGGAACCCACCAGTTGCTACTGAAGCAATGGAAAACAATTCACATAGGTGGCAGAAAGTCAGGATGTGTTTTTCAGAAGCAACTGGAGTTACTCCTAGATTAGCTTTCAATCTTTTTCTCAGCTTTCTTCTCAACAGAAGTCTTGGTGTCACAGAACTTGAAAAGTAGTCATTGAAAACTGGACCTCTTCTATCTGCATATTTCCTTATCTTCATTCACTTGCTAAGAATTCTGTTTCTGGGAGTGTTACAAAAAGACAAACAGCTGGTGTTCCTGTCTGTGATTCCATACATCATAAATTATACCTCTGTGGCAAAGAATTCCCAGTTCCCAGGGAATGGAATGGGAAAAATGAGGATGCTGCCCCCAAAATAAAATTTGTCTTCCATCTTAACGTTTCTATTATTGGATACAGTGAGACAGTGAAAATCATTCACACCCAGAACTCTTATATTTGCTGTAGTTAGGAACTGTTCTTTGGGTGCCTAAACTGTATCTCCATACACTGAACTGAAGTTTCAAGTTTTCTGTTATGTTAGAAATTTGAGGGTTGAATTCTTTTTCTTTTGGGGGGTCATCATTCTTATTTTAGAAGTGGACTATGCCTTCATTTTGTCCACCTCCTCATAACTACATCTCTGCCCTCATGCAAACTTTGTCTCAATTTCTACTTTTCCTTATCTGCAGCTTTTCAGAGTTCTGAAGCGTTTGTTTTGCTGGGACCAGGCTCCCAGTGAAGTCTAATCTTTCTGCTTTCCATGGTGCTCCAAGTCCTCCTGAAAAGGAGAACAAGGCTAGAAAGTCAAGCCAGCTCAGCAAGAATTGTTCCAGCGAAGGCATGCTTGCTTGCTTGCTTTTTCTTTTTCTTTTTTTAAATTTATTTATCTGTTTGTTTGCTTGCTGTTTCATCTAGTTTCCAGGAATCACAGCCATGCACATTGGTGGCATCTTTCCAGCTATGTCGTAGGAGCCTGTGTGAATTCCCTGGTCAAGGGAAGAGAGAGCAGCTGCTGTACTGAAGCTTCCCCATGCTTCTGTCTAAGGCACAATAGTTCAGTTTTCAAGATTAATTGAAGAGGCCTTTACAAACTGAGGATGTCCATACATTTTTAATATTGATTGATATTATTGTAAAAGATTCAGCCCAGGCTGTTCTTGTCCAGACCTTCGCATCAGCAAACAGACGCCACGCTCATCTGTGAAATATGGGACTTAAGCTATTTATAATCTCTGCTGCTCTAGTGACACTTACTGGAAGACCTCCTCTAGACTGATATATTAAATTGTTCCACACAAACAAGTGGAGGCACAGGAGAACCAAAGCAGAAGAGCATAAAGATAAACAAATGTCCCATTTGGGGTGTGAATCAATCAAATAAGTAAATAAATCTGTAAGCAAGCAAGCTTTCCCATAAAACCAATGAGACCCACAAATTTCCACCACATATTTTTGAAAGGTACCTCAGCAACTGGGCTCCCAAGTGGTCTTTGATGCCTATTGAAATAGCACACGGCTTACTTATGGGGGAACTCAAGATTCACTTAAAACTGACTAACAGAATTTGGAAGTACTATGCTACTTCTCTGGTGGAAGCTACTTACTTTTTGCAATAATGAGTTAGAATTATTTTATTGTTTTGCCTGTAACTGCCTAGTCTGTAATATATGTATACACACACATGCATATTAAAATGCAGTTGAAAGATTGGCTCCAGCTCATTCCAGTCCTGTTCTCTTGTCCATTGCTTCTCTAATTCATCCCTGTCAACTAACATTCTGTGGTTCATCCAGTTTCAAACGAGGTGAAGTTTCTCAGAAGACAGTCTTCTGAGAAATTTTCTGAGAACTGTCTCCCCTTCAGGAAAATGTTGCTTCTCCTTTGGCATGCTCTGAACATCTTGTACTTTTTGTTCCATTCTTGTTAGGGAATCAATGGCAGGTTCAGAGGCTGAGAAATTATTTTGAAAAATAATTCAATGCAATTATCATTCCATGGCCTCCAAAGTAGTCAGTTACCATTACCAACGAATTATTTTAAAAATACCTCATTCCAGTTTCTCAACTAAGTGACCAAAATATTTACTTTTTAGTTTCCTAAAAATCTACAAATCACTTGCCTGTGATGCAAAACACTTCCTCCTCTGATCCGCCTTGTTGTCCAATGGCTGCAACATCCACAACAGAAATGAGACACGGTACGAGCCAGCATTTCAGTTGTCTGGTGCGGTGTGATCTGAACCTCCTGTGCTAACTATGGAGGTAGCTAGAACTTATATTTACACTACAAAAGAAACATCGTTATTTCTCATTAAACAACAGATGTTGGAGATTTTTTAAAAAGGAAGAAATTAGTTACATGGGTTGCTAGCTGCTAACTTCCGGAGTTTGGACGAGTTATTCCTAGAAATGATTGCTTTCTGCTTCCATCTCCCTTGACCAGTATTTTTTGTCACCTCTGTCTCTTTACAAACAGCTTCTGATTCCTTCTCATTTAATTAATTATATTTCACTCTGACTGTTGACATGAGAAGAACATCTTTCTGACGCAGATGCTTTGATGGAGCTGATGGATGCTTTTTTCATTTACAATTTAAACCAGACAAAGCAACTTCAGCTGCCTCGGCACCAAGTCTCTGGAGAAGGATGTAGATTGCTGCCAAAGCAGAATTTCTCAAATTGCATTTCTTTGGGAAAGGAAACAGGAGCAGTATTCAGTTAGACACTTTGGTCAAAATAGATCTGTTAGGATAACATTCCTGTGAGGGAATTGAATAGAATAGAAATAATGATTGTTGCCAGAATTAGATGTGATTATTTATTAAAATAAATTTTCTTCTCCTTGTTTTTTTTTTGGGGGGGGAATAACGCTGTGCTGTGCTAGGCTGCTAGGAGAGATTCTTAGGCTGTCTGTGCCATAGATCAGCCTCTTGGACCTTGATATCTTTTCTCCAGCCTTGGGTGGATTATCTTGCTCATAGAGATCATGTGGGAGCTGTGATCCATTTCCAAAACTGGTTGCCAACTTCTTAAGGGCCTTCTGTTGCTGTGTATTTAACTGTGTATGTTAACGGTGTATTTAACTGTGTTAACTGTGTTAGTCTATTCATATTGAGTAGTGGCTGTGTTTATATTCATGGCACCTTACTTGTTTATTTTTTCTTTTATTCAATATACACCCTGTTCTTTCTCCCATTAATGGACCTAAGGTGGCTTATAAATTTGAGTCCATCATGCCCTGGTCCTCATGTGTGATGTAGTAATTGTTGCAACACATTGACTTTCAATGTTAGAAGGACAAGGCAATGTGATTTACCCACTCCCGTTTTATTGTTATCTTTTCTGGGCAACTGTTGCCACAAAAGAGTTTGTCAAGCTGGTAACCTGGTCTTGATGTGCTTTGGAGCAAACTTCCATGCTTTTTCACTGAATCACAGCCCCTGCCATCTTTGGATTCCAGCTAGATCAAACGGCAGAGTTTTCACAGGGCTGAGGTACTGGGAAACAGTGCAGACATCAAAACAGGACTGCCTGTGCTCTGAAAGGTGATGGGAGCAGCTTTCATTGATCTTTCCACCGCCTACTTGCACATGACATCCGCATGCTCAGCCATGTGTCTCCGCATGTGCTTGCATTGGGAAACCCTTTTTAAAAATGCAGCGTATGAACAGAGCACGGGAATTATTTCAGCACCACACTAATTTCCTGCCTAGCTGTTTTCACTGGTGTGTTGTGCTTGACTTATTCCCTCCATGAACTCGAGCAGCAGATTCACTCTTCAGAGCGTTCTCCCCCCGCAGGCTCTGTTTCTTGGGCTGTTGCTGCCTGCAGCTGTATCACTTCATCATGTCTTTTCTCTGTCTCTTCACATCTCGCCTGGCCAAATAGGCTTTCTTTTTGTGTGTGTGTGTGAATCCATGTCTGGTTGAAAGAAGTTGGTTGCTCTGGGAACTGAGGGTAAATGCCTCCTAGAAAGGGGCGAGGGTTGCATTAGCTTAAGTGGGCTTTTTAAAAGAAGAAAGAATTAGACAAATCCACAGAAGGTAGAAGTATTAACCATTAGTTGCCATTGTAAATTTGTGGACGCTGGAGGTTTTCTGAATGTTCTGATGTGATTTTAGAGCAGGCGAAAAGGCTGAAGCCTCGATTAATCTGTGGAGTGAGGAGAAGGCTAGGGTGACTGACATAGTTGCGTCCTGCTCTCTGCATAGTCTCCATTTTCTGAAAACACAGGTGCCTCTCTCTTTTCAACAGTCCATTCTTCCATGATCTGCTCTTTTGACCCTTTTCAATTAAAATCAGAACCCATACATTTGACGTGTGGTCTGCTCTTTCGACCACACATCGAATATATGGGGTCTAGTTGTAATTGAAAAGGCTCAAAAGAGCAGATAATTGAAAGGTGACCACAGAGTGCTTTTTCTCTCAGTCTTCTTGGTGCCATCTCTTTTTCAGTCTGTACACAGACTGAACAAAAAATATGGGTCCAAGTTGATTTACTTCTGCATTTCAACAATTTCTACTTTTCGACACTGCTGTCATCCCTAGCGTGGCACACCTGTACCTATATCATCTCTATCTATATTGATATCTTCAGGGACACCTATGTTGGCCAAGGAGCAAAATATAACAAAATCCAAAATACACACTATGATGATACTTTTAGTAGGCCAACCAAATGGCACAAAAATACACAATACATTTCCAAAGCTTCCAAAGCTCCAAGGTGAGATGTTAAGACAGATTTTTTTTAAAAGTAATTTGTCTAGGTCCTCCATTGTTATAAGTCCCCCAGAAAATGGAGGGATGTATAACAAAGCTGCAAACCACTTCATAGCTAGAATACATCTCAAGAAGCCTACTGATGCATCTAGAGATGAGTTTTGGTAATATAAATCATAGAATCATCTATGATTCTATGATTCTATGATTGGTAATATAAAAGTTAAACATGCCAATGATAATGAAACTCTTTATGAAAAAAAAAAAGATTTGTTGGAGGTGAAGATCTGAAAGACTAAGTCCAGTCAATTCCTCTAGTTCAGGAATGAATAAAGATACAGAATTATCTGTGGGAATTGCATCCTTGAATTCTTTCGCAGCTGCTGGAGGGACGGTGGACCTAGAAATTTCTCATATTCTTCCATAACTGGGTTTCCTGAACTTGTCTGAATTACATGCATGGGGGAGAGGGGGCTAACTTTTCTACTCTGGCTTGGGCACATTTTGGAAAAGAGTTAATAATTTTCCATTCCTAAGGCTCTTTAAAAAGGGAGGGCTCTTGGAATGTGCAGACTTTTTGTTAATTTACATATCTTTGATTTTTTAAAAAAAATAGTATCCAAATAGTTGAGACACCATGCTAGAGACGGAGGTTTTTTGCAGTTTCATCCAAAAGACAGCATATGTTGTGTTGATTATGTAAATTTGTGCAAATTCCACAGAAAACTTGGTTTGTGGGGGAAGGAAAATAAGTTTTGCAGGCAAAGTACACTCTCTGCCAAAAATTTGGCTTTTTGTGCAGAAAACACATTTTCTGCCCCTAAACATATATTCTGTACAGAAAAATGGAGTCATTTTATGCAAAATGATTTTCCCTAGATTCAGTTCTGAACTGCAAGGTAATGTCAGAAAATGTCACAGAAATCTGTGTATTCTAACGGACCAGGAAGGAAAAAGAAAACCTGTTCGTTATTTCATGCATTAATGAAATAAGTGAAATAATCATAATCATAATTTTTACAGGCTATGAAGGAAAAGATCGGGAGAAGGAAAGGGTTAAAAGAGTCAAGGCTGAGGATCCTATTGATTAGCTTTTGGCAATGTTCATTGTCTCCCTTTCTTCCCATTTTTCCCCTCAAGCACATTCAGTGCCAAAGAGGATAAAGCCAATTCACTTGGCTTCTTTCTCTGTTACTCATCAACTCCCATGTCCTCCCATTGCTGTGGAGACTGCAAAGTTCATCCCCACAAACGGATTATAAGAAACAAACATCGTGAGCATTTAGAAAGGTCAGGTCCCTTGCGTGTCCAAGTGGCAGTTCAGCAGCCCAGCTAGCACATTTGGACTGGTATATATATATATATATATATATGTATATATATATATACACACACATACGTACACATACACATACATATTTCCAAATCACAGAAGGAAAGACTCATGTGCTGATAGACTACACCTCACATCTTTATCAGGGGTATTGCAAATAGCTATGATTTCCACTTTCCAATACAGAAGTTACACATTTGCTGTTGAAGGCTGATGTCCCAGATGCCCAACAAGCCTGAAAATATTGTCACTGGTTGTGTGGGAGGTGAAAAGAGAGGAGAAGTAGCTGAATGCACAGTGTATTGGACGATGCAGCCAATGGTGTATCCTGTGTGTAGCAATGTACCTTTATTTATATAGCAGCGGTATAGTAACTGATTGTGCTGGTGCTTTTGAACAGGGAGGTTGACATATAATACAGATAAGCGCAATTAAGAGGTGATATACAGCAGAGATATTGATCTGTGTGATGGACGTCACATATCTACTTTTGTAGGAATTCTGTGCTCATACACAGGAAGGGCCAGGTTACACACAGTGTTCCACATATGAAGATGGAACAAGTGCCAAGCAACTTCAGAGTATTGGCAAGATGGCGAAGTTATTAATGAGGAAGATCATACATTCTAGGCAGGGCTGAAGCAGTTTGCTTTTGCCTGAGCCTACAGGGAAGAGCAAGATTCTGCTCCTCCTCTCCTCTCTGCTGAGTTAAGGAGTACAAGCCATTTTTGTGTTTTGAACTCACTTTGCAGCAAGGAAATTAAGCTGAGAAAAAAAAGGAGAAAGAAGGAGGAGGAGGAGGAGGAGGAGGAGGAGGAAAGATAAATCAGGATGTTTTAAAAGCAGCTGAAAAAAGTGAGACAAGAGAAGATTAATTGGAAAACTTGGAAAGTATGGGATATACCCACTAAAAACTGTTTGTTTGTGTTTCTTTTAATTTTCCTGTTTGCTAAACGGTCCAAATCAAAACAAAACTGTAGCTTTTATTGGACCTGGGGATAAATCCTCCTGAGGTCTCATTTTGGTACCCTGGGCTTCTCCATTAGGGTGTGGCCCATATCTCACCATCATTTGGCAGTTTTCTATCCTTTGCATGTTTTTTTTCCCCCATTCCAAAGTGTTAAGTTGTCTCTTCTGAAGTTTAGTTATTGGCAGTAAAGAACCTTAAGCTTTAAAAAAAAAATCCTGTCAGTTTCAGTCCCACCTTTTTGTTTTTCAGCCCACTAGGGCTGCTAGGTTGAAATAAAATTTGGAAATGCAGTATAGAATAGGGATTTTTAGCAGGTGTTTATGCAAGCAACACTTGCTGAAATTCCCTCTTCAACACAAATACTAAAGGGATACGGAGCCCTGTCCCTTATTTTGCCCACCAAACCTAGGTCTCACCCATGGCCGCAATGCATTCCACCCCAGAACTTTTTTAAAACTGAACTTGCTCCTTAGGCTGAAAGACTTTTTCACCTGTGCTCTAGGAAGAACTTGGATTTTCAGGCAGGAGAGTCTAGATTTCTTACTGAATTTCACCTAGAATGTAAAAACTTGCAGAGACTTCATGGAACGAGGCATCGGACAAAGAGGATCTGTGTTGGGCTAACTGAGTTCTTTATAGGCTGGCATCCTATTGAAGTATGTGTATGGTGTGTACGTGAGAGGATACAATGGTCATATTCGGCTGATGTGGAGTTGTGTATTTGGGACCTCTGTGTGTACAGTAGTGCATTAAAGTGCCTAGAGCAGCATGTGAATGTACATTGCTTTTAGGTGTTGCCATGTGCAATGCATAGAAACACTGCACAATGTGTGGCCCAATACATTGTCAGCCATGTCCGTTGAGCATTGATTCACATATGTTGTGCTACATTGATATTCACTGTGGTGGCTGAATAACATAATCTGACTGGTGGATATTTTTGCTATGCTATATCAAATTAGAACCTTATGGGGTGCTGTCCCTTGAGTCACTTCATACATGGACACAACATGAATCTGGAAATTACGACTTTGCTTTCCTTTCCTTTGAGGTCACAACAAGACCCCAGCTAATCACTCACCCCAAATGGGTTCAAAATGAAAGACTCCAGCTTGTGTCTGTGTCCTGCTTTTCCCCCCTAGGTTTTAATGTGGGTGACCTTAGGCAATTTGTTGTCTTAAAATCTACCTGCATGTTCCTGCTGTTCGTAAAGTTTCACAACTTTGCTGGAATCTGGGCTGTTCAGAAAATGTGAACTGATGATTAAAGTATCCCAGTACTCCTTAGCATGTGTCACCTGCCTCTGCCCTTTACATCCAAGCATTAGTAGAGTTATTTGCTCTCCCTGTCTTGTACCTTCCTTCATGCTTGGGTGATGGAGGCATTCATCAGCAGGCAGTTTCCTGCCGTCACATGCTCCATGAAACCTTTGCCAATCTTTCATCCATAGAAATGAAGTAGATGGTGATTTGTAAGGATCTTAAAGAACTAATTCTGCCTCCATCTCCCTTTTCCTTGCCACGTCTTTTTTTTTTTTAAATTGGTTCAGACATAATTCAGCAGCACAAAATTTGTTCAAGGTGGTGCTCCCTTTTTGTGTATGTGTGTGTACGCAGATTTGCACATTGCAGCACAATGGATTAATAATTTACCAAGTGCCTGAAAGTAGCAGGCAAACGCTAAATTATTCAAGTACACTTTGTTCTTTTTTTCAAAAAAGGCGTTTTGAGATGTTTGGTTTGGCCTGCTCCACAGCCAGAGAAGAGCAACAATGGCATCGTCAGGGAGCATAGCAGTGCCAGCTTGGGAAATAGATCCTAAATGCTGCCATATGGTATCTGGGTAATGTATCAACTGGCATACCGGGAGTTAAAAGAAATCAATTACATAAAGGCAAGGAAGCAAAAGGACAATACCAAGACAGCTTTCATTATTGAAACCGGAGATGCTTTCCCCAGAGGAAAAGAAACCCAAACGACCTTCTGTGGCCTTTCCAAAGAAATGACATTTTCTATCTTATACTTCAGGCCAGCAACAACGGCACAGACACTAAAATCAAAAATGTGAGTTTGGGCATCTTCTAGAGATTTCCTGAGAAACCTCACTAATCTTATCTCTAATTCCCCCCTCCCCATTCACTGTTTTAGTAGAGCAACAACCCCAGAGCTTGGAAATAACTAGCTGTATATCTGTATTAATTAGTTGACACCTTCCTCCCAAAATGACTTAATAATTTAGTTTGTCGATTAAAGGTACTAACCCTATGAGTTCCTTGAAATGTCACGTTTTCAGTCACATCTCATTGGTAACCACCAAGATGATGATGGGAAATTTCAGATACTGACATTCTGCTGATATGAGGCTATATTGTCACTTCTTGTAATTTTACTTTAACTTTTCCGCTTATGATATTGTCGCTTGTACATGTGCAATTATGAATTTTGATTGGATGACAGTGAGCTAGAGCTACTCCTAATGAGTCCCCAGTTTCAGCATCCCGCCCATTTATTTACAAATGACTAAGGGGTGGAAGTTAAATTCTCGGAACAAATTCCAGGTCTCTCTCACTCTCTTTTTCTGGTGGGCTGTGGGTTGCTAAGTGTAGCTAAGTGCCTGAAGCATCTCTAGCTATTTAGTTGACTTATTTCCCAAAGAGATACTTTCAAACAGGAAGCACCGGAAGCAATTCCAATCAACTATGTGTAATTATACAGCAGTGTGGCACACAGGGGTACCATGGATAAGCAAGCACGCAGGGCTCTTGCAACTTGCGTCCGCTGAACACGCTGATTGGCTCATTACCATCTTGGAGGACTGTCTCTGGTTTTATAGCCTCCCTTTCCTGTTCCACGGCTGACTTTTATTTTACTCTTCTGAATTGCCTCTCCTTCATTGATATCTTTTTAGTGCGGAAGTGGCAAGGCCTCAGGATAGCACTAAACCAGTAAGTGGCATTTGGAATGAGATTTCCCTCTTCCTCTAAATTAAAAAGGATATCAAGAAGAGATGTTTGTGAATGGGGCACCCAAACAATAAATGGAAGATGGCCTCTGGTCCTGGACAAACATGGAAGTGAGCAGTTTTCAAAGACTCACACAAGCCTAATGTTATGAACTAGAGTTTTGTATATATTAGAGGTGTGAAATTTTCAAATTCTCTTTTTAATTTTTTAATTACTGTTTTGGTGTCTTCCCATTTGAAAAACAAACTGCTCATAACAATTCTTTTTTACATTTCCCCGCCCCCCTCACTTTATTCCTCATCCTCTGTCTAACTGGAAGTTTTTAGCAGTTTGTGAGTGTCTCTGTGTGTGGTGTAGGAACTTCCCACTATTCTTTCTGTGCCATTTCTGCCTCTTGTACCATATTTTCTATTAAACAAGTAATGCCTGAGAACACATCTACTGAGGTATACTTGTACTTGGGGGACATCCTTCAAAGCAGTCTTCTTTTCTGGGATGGCGATCAGAGAAAATAAAAAAAAACCCTCAGATTTCTCTTCTCATGCAAGTCTTCAGATAAATTTTGATCTAGTGCTAGGATAAATGGTACATGACAATTTTGGACACTTTTAATATGGTGAAGTTATAGTCTTCAGAAAATTCAGACTATGAGAAATAGCATCAAGTAAATTGGCTATGTTGTCATATTTCTGTTTCCTGGGGAGATGTCTATGAAAATGGCAAGAAAATGTATGAGAATACATAGTAAAGCCACATGCATCTGGCTTCCATTTCATCCAAAGTCCCTTCCCTGGATGGCTTTCTGCATAGCTTGGACCCCTTTGCACATGCCAGCTAGCTTCTCTTTCCCTTTACTTTGGGTTTCCCATTAAAGTTCAGAGTAAACCTATGAGTAAAGAGCATATTGTTCTCTTGAGGCTTGATGGAGGCTGTCTAGTTCATATATGTGTAGTGATGGAACATTTTCTCTTCACTCCTTTAAGTACTGGCCTTTGAAAGTGCAGTTGTTTTCCCCAAAAGGTTTTTAAAACATGCTGTGACTTATTACAAGCCCAGTTATGAATTCTGGAATCTCACTGAGCTCCCAGTGATGATAATGGAATGTGATAATGGAATATGATGAGGAATTTCCAGTTTTCCCTGTGGTTCTCCAATCCTTCTGTGAACCTCTGCACCAGTGATTGGCAATGTGTTGACCTCTAGATGTTGTTAGACTTTGGTTCCAGTCAGACCTAATTAGTTTGGTCTGTGGTAAAGGACGATGGGAGCTGTTATCCAAATATTCCCCATTCTTGCTGTAAGCAGTGCTGCCATTCAAAAAGTACTTCCCTTCCCAGTTAGCATAAATAGTATGGAGATATTTTCCCAGGGTCCTCTCTCCTTGATATCTGGACCTCTACAAAACTAGAATCCTGGGCCCCAAGGTGGTTGGAAAATGTACTTTTCCAAAGCTCTTGGGACCATGTTGTAGAGAACTACAATTAATCCTTGAATGTGACCCTGTGGTATCAAAAGAAGAAAAAGCTTTAAAGTTTGTAGAAAAAACTCTCATTACTAGTTTCCCTACCCTCATCTCCTGCCATAACTGGAAGATGAGGGGAAGCA